>JAQFZJ010000147.1:0-57913 GCA_034695645.1 Folsomia fimetaria | reverse complement strand
ATGCATAAATATGCCCATTGTTGCGCTTATCTGAAAAATCGTAGGTCCTTCGATAAGCGATGAAGGGTGAATTTTAAAATAAAGTTTTGAAAAATTAAATTAAGAATAACAATGAAAATTTCGAGATGAACATGTAGGACGGTGCCCCTCTCACAGACCAGCAATTTGGAGCCACGACGGTTCGATGTTATTTGGTTCGGATAATATATGAATTTATAAATATTGGGGATAATCTAATATTATCGCTTTACCAATAGAACTGAACGCAGCCGATTTAGACACATCGTCATCAATTTGTGTCGCAGCATTAAGGTGATGCTCTTGGTAAAGTAAACCCTCTTCAAAATTCCCCATGGACTCGTGCACTAGTCCAATATTTCCATATGCCCTTGCTTTACCCCCGACACTACTAATTTCATTAGAAATTTGGAGATCAAGCTGATGATATTCGAGGGCTTCTGCATATTTCCCCATTACTTGAAATGCTCTCCCTAACAATGAGACTGCTTCCGTTTCCAATTCTTTGTCTTCAATCTCTTTCGAAATATTAAGTTGTTGTTGGAAGCAGTTGACGGAGTGTTCAAAGTTTCTCATATCCAAGTACTCCTGGCCCAGATCAGACAGTGCTGAGCCCTTTAATCTCACCAATTCGTCGTCAATTACACGTCCACCACTCCCACTACTAGATTCCTCACAGGAGCACTCACTAATTAACTGGTTAATAATTTCTAAGTGTTTCTCAAAATAGGCAAGGGCAGCAGGTGTATTTCGTAAGGATTTACATGCCAAACCAAGTGGCCTGTAAGTCTTCTCTTGTTCTAATAAATTGTTTGTTTTGATAGAAATTTGAAGAGATTTCTCATGGAACCGGATAGCTTCTGTAAAATCCCCCACCGTGCTGCAACATTCCCCCAAATTGCCATATGCTCTTCCCTTCTCTGTGAGAATTAGGGAGGTGGTTTTTGGAGAGGATGAACACGAGAAGGATTCTAGGACGGAGAGCTGAAGTTCGAAAAATGTAGCGGCTTCTTCATAATTTCCCATATTGATTCTTGAAATTCCCAAATTTCCGTAAGCTTGAGCTTCAGTCATGGAGTCTTTGAGTTCTTTGGCTCGTTCTAGCATTTCCTCGTAACATTTTATGGCTTGATTATAATTTCCTAGAGAAATATGCACTGCCCCCAAATTCCCGTGAGCTCTGCATTCCCCTTTGTTATCGCTTATTTCTTGAAGAATTGTCAACTCCTACAAAAAATAAATATTTGTGCATAAGATCAATTTTTATACCACAAAATACTAAGAAAATTAAAATTGTGGAAATAATACCTGTGTGTGGAATCCTAAGGCGAGATCGAATCTTTTGAGTATTCTATGAGCACTTCCCAAGGCCCCATATGCACTTGCTTCTAAACTTTTATCACCATTTGACTTGGCGAGTAACACTTGTTTCTGAAAAATTTTGACAGCTTCCTCATGTTTCCTCATTTTCAACATGATATTGCCAATATTTCCCAGAGCACGGTATTTCCCTTGAATATCTTTGGTAGCATGGGTCACTGCTAAAAAATACTTTTGACATTCTAACGCCTCCTCTAAATTCCCCACACACAAATGAGTAAGTCCCAGGTTACAGTATGCTCTCGCTATGTTCCCCGTATTTTGTAATTCTTTGGCTAAACACAAGTCTTGATTATAATATCTGACTGCTTCCTTGAAGTGTCCAAGAGAAAAATGTGCAAAGCCGAGGAAATGACACGCTTTAGCTTCCCCTTCGACATCATTGAGCTCTTGAGATAACATGAGATAAGTTTCATAGAAGGGAATGGCCTGTCCAAAATCACCCAGAGAGCTGTGACAATTTCCTAGATTGAGTAACGCACAAGCCTCCCCACTCGTGTCTTTCAGTTCTCTGGAAATGTTGAGATGGTTGTGGTAGTGGACTAGAGCCTATGGAAAAATAAATACGTGTGAACAAAATAATTATTTTGTACCACAAATAAATATTAAAAATTGCATACCTTGTCACACACTCCCAGGGATTGATATCCCACTGCCAGATTCCCATGCGTAGAGGCTTCCGAACTTCGGTCATTTACTTCCTTAGAAATAGCCAACTCTTGTTTGTGGTGTTTTATAGCATGGTCATAAAATCCTAAGGCACTGTAAGCATTCCCAATGTTCCCGTATGCTCTCCCCATCCCAGCCCTGTGAAAAAATAAAGTAAAATTGATACAGACAATGAATGGCAAAAGATGTTTTATGAATTGAAGCTTTAAATGTAAAAGTTATTACTTATCGTGGATGGATGAGGCAATGTTTAAATGGGACTGGTGAAGCTTGAGAGCCGCGTCGTGGTCTCCTAGCAGTTGAAACACGATTCCAAGATTGGAACAAGCCCTCCCTTCATTCACTTTGTCCTTAGTCGATAAGGCCATGTCCAACTGTTTTGCATGCCACATTTTCGCCATGGTGTAGTCACCCATGCATCGTGCGGCATGACCCAATCCTGCATATGCTCTTGCCTCAATGCTTTTGTCGCCAAGATCCTGAGCAATTTTTAGGACGTGGTTGTGGAATGTGATGGCTTGGTCAAAGTTTCGTCTGTAGTGGTATGATGAACCAAGGTTACTATATGCGCGAGCTTCCTCCACTTTATTCCCCAGTTGCTGCTTGGCAATTCTCAGGTGCTCGGTATGGCAGTCAATTGCATTGTCAAAGTCCCCCATAAGAAGGTAAACCGCGCCCTGCAATTATTTAAGAAATAAAGCATTGAATAACACGCCCCATTGCAATATCCCCATCCTCAGTCTCCGGACTTACCACGTTGCCAATTTCCCTCGCTTCTTGCAGGGGATCCCCCATTTGTTTCACCAATTGAACACACTGTTTGTGTGAGGCTAAGGAATTGTAGTAGTCCCCGATCGCTGTATACACGTGACCTGGAAGGGAGAAAATTAAAGAATTATGAAGGGTTGAAGGCATGCAAGGTGAAGGGATTATATTATTAAGGGTCTACATATATATTCGTATGTAATAATCAATGAGCATTTCAAAAAGGGCCTGGTGCGCATATAATTGCAGGTCAGGACGTAAGTTTTGTTTTTTAAGAAAGCATCTGCCAGGAGGAAAGGGTTACATTCTGTACTACTTGGCTCACTTTTCTGGAAGACTCTGTAAAAATTTATTTAAGGATGGCTTTATTAATTAAACTACCCTACTACCACTATGTCAAGAAAATTGACTGACCGCAGATATGGACTATAATATACCAAAATGCGCAGAATTTCAAGAGAAACCCGAATCTGCAAAAATATCGGGCAGCGCACAATCAGTTTTTTCACACATCGCAAAAAAGTGCAAAAACCGTGCAAATTTTAAAATTTTGTATGTAGCTTCGAAATGGTGTGCAAAAAATTTACAACTCAGGCGATTGTTGCACCCCTTAACCGCACCCACTGCTTTACAATGACGCATACCTAAACCCCCACTTTTGCCTTGTTCCTCTTGAAATTCTGTGCATTTTGTTGTATTATAGTCCATATCTATCGTCAGTCAATTTTCTTGACATAATGGTAGTAGGATACCATTACAACACTATAATAGTGAATTTTATAGTGGATGGGAGAGTCCTACAGATGCATCTTCCCCCACAAAATAAAATCATGTATTATTGACATTTGTGGAAGCCCCCAATAATTACTCTACTTGAACCTTTCCACATATATGTACATATGTACGTAATATATAACTGTACGCAACAAGCTAAGCCAGTCCGGTTGAAAATTCGAATTGGAATAGGAATAGGTCGCAAGCCATAATTATGGATGGAAATGGAGCTGATCTCTTGCATTGTTTTGCCTCTTGGAAAAACCTGTCTGTCTACCCTTGCAATTAGGCAACGAAAGAACCAAACCAACGCAACCACTTTTAATACTGCTTGGCTTATAACTACAAATTCGTATTATCCTTCTGTGGTTGTTGGATCATTCTTTTTCTATCTCTTCATTTCATGACTATACGACGAAGAAATTTACCCCTCTCTAGATAGGTACTAGGTATAAAGCATATAATTCCCGTTCGCCCAAAATCCTATCTGCATTCACGGCACAACTTTTATTCAATGTTCCATGCTCTCCCCAAAATCAAGGTCTCCACTAATTATTATTTTTAATTTCTTAGAACAGATTATACGGATACATACAACATGCATTATTGGCGTTTGATCAACACATTACTACAGTGACTTGGGTCAAAAATTTGAACTTTTGAAATATCTGTATTAGATTGATATAAATTTGAAGACATATCTTACCTAAGCTTGTGAGTGCGGAAGCTGCGGCCTGTGTATCTTTGCACTTCATGGCTAGAACAAGTTGATATCGGTGAGAAGTTAGGGCGTCCTTGAAATTGGATTGGGAAAAGTAAGCCGACCCCAGATTCCCATGAGCGCGACACTCCCCTGACACATCCCCAAGAGATTTGGCAACTGTGAGGTCCTGTTGCATGTAATTGATTGCCTAAGAAAAAAAACAAGCAAAAGATTATTGTAATTATAACAATACACACGAAATTATTGCCTCAAATTTTTGCCATGTTTGAGATCTCTCAATATTTTATTACACGTGCATATCAGATTCGATGACAAATGCGATGCAATGGTGTATAAGTATTTTACTGTAAAGGATGAGAACAATGGGTTATCAATAATCACTCTGTCCGTCGTATTGCATTCATCTTTCTCGATTTGCATTTCGGAATTTCGAATTGAAAAGCTATTCAGATTTAATGCATCATATTGTAATTCAGTTTCTGATCATCAAGTCTAAATTCCTCGTCAATTGGATGCAATGTCAAAATTCACTTGTTGTTTGAATGATGAGATGCAGATGCGGCCTTAGGACAAGGTTAACAAGATGTAGACATACATGGTCGTATAGAAAGTATTGCATTGTGATACTTAGGATATTTAGGATTTGTAGCGATTTAAAAATTTATTTTGTATCGTCCTGCTTACTCCGCAGTTATTTATTGGTATTCCTTTGCATGTGTTTTACAACAATGCATCAAACAAATTTTGAAGACGCAGAATTTGCTTGCAACAATTAGCGGTTTGTAACTCATCTTGATGGTTTTATTGTTCATTTATAGGTCTGTTAAAGCGGCTTTGCAGTTTTTACTTGTGCAAATGTGAAATGCATATATTTATGAATTATTATATGCATACTTTAAACAAATGCAAGAGTGAAAGCAACTTAAAATCTGTATTATGTGGATTTTATGCCAGTTTTACGAATGCAGAAATATGCATGAAATTCGTTACATTAATAAATTATGTTCTTGATTACATTTACTTATTGGCAATAGATTTTTCTGATATATGCATTTATTTTGTCAATTTTTGTCGACCCATCAACTATTCTTGGCTTTTTAATTATATACATATCTGCCCTATATTGACTTTATAAAATGAACGAACGAATCAGATACAATAAAAATATTCATCACGCAGCCTTGCCTGTCAACCTTGTTAAGATTCCAAATTATCATTTAAATGCCAAAGAAACGATCCTGAAATTTGAGGTCTTATTACTCCTTCACATAATTGTTCACACGAATGACAGCACCGTAGGTCCACATCACACTACACTTATGGTGGGCGAATTGACTAAAAAATTGGAGAATGAATATAACTTTTATAATTTGGTTGGATTGGTATTCAATCTCTTATTAACATCGCCAAATGAAAAAAGATAACGGACCTTGACGGTCTAGTTAGCTTGACATGAACGACGATGTGGTAGAGAAAATGTTGGACAAATTCAACACAAACAGGATTTTCACTCTCTGATCGAGTAGAGTAACCGGCGTCATGTTGCAATTATTTCTATCATTGTTTAAATTGGAATTACCTATAGAACTGTTCCGAATTGAATTGAGTGCACTTTAAGCATCCTAATTGAATGTATGTTAGCGTGAAGGGGAGCAAAATAAATTGGAAAACCTGTTCGATCATCGAGTTCCATTAAATTTGCAATTCATTAACTAACTTAACTTCCATCATGCCAACAACCTACTTTGGTATGGTGCGATCATGAACAATTTGAATAACATCGAATAACCGTCGTAATTGCGTGAATAAATAAAGTATAAATCCTTTTAATGCGTTTAATTACATCATATTCATCAAACAGAAATTGACCAAACCGGCTCTACAAAATTTTATTTATTTATTTTTATTCAATCATTTAGCAATATATTTGGTGTCCAATTAATACTCGAAAAATGAAGCTAAAGTTAGTTTAGAAAATGATTTAGTTCCTTTTACTCATTAAATCTTTCCAATATGTATCAAACTAAATATTTTTTAAATGCAATTCTAAAAGAAATTTAGAAACACGTCAATTTAAATGGACTGACGTTTCCTTATAGCGAATTAACAAGAATCAATAAATAAGACATTGCTATTGAAATATATTTCGTAACAAAAAACAAAAAAAGTTGACCCGTGTACAGCTTGTAATCTTGTTTGCAATTTTAACTCAATAATAGCAGACCACTGTTACTTTGACTTGATCAATGATAATAAACAACCCAATATCGAATTAAATTAATGCCGCAGTAGCAATGCAGCGTGTATAGTGTTTCGCTTGTTAGCAACAAATTAATAAAATGTACACTCTGTCATCAGAGCAAAAAAAAACTCGTGTGGGTTGATGTCCTACTGCACTGGTTGTACAGAGACACATCCGAGGAGATATTATATGGTTATAGTTGCCAATTAAAATTTTATGGATGAATGAATCTATAAATTTCATTTACAATTTTGTATCTTTATTAAGTTTTTAGAAGACTTTATTGGCATTTGCCTCTTTCCAATCATTGTGACTCTAATGAGTTGAGCTCAATATAATAATATAAACTGTTCCGTTATGTAAATGAATTAACCAATGTAGTGTTTTATGGTCAGTATATATTTTTTTGACAAATAGTGCATTAGCGGTATGTGATGACGGACATGACCCAACTTGCTCGTAAAACACAGATTGACACCCGCGATACTGATTTATTAATAATTTCTTACCTTATCGAGCTGGTTGAGTGCCCAGAAAGCGGAAGAGAGTGCAGAATACACTGACCCCTTCAACTTGGAATTGGTACTGCCAATCCGGAGTGCATTTTCTAGCACCACGACGGCCGCAACGTATTGACTGGAGGCCAGAAGCTCTTGGCCTATTACGGAAATAACGACGAATGGAGATTTTGCCAACTTCATAGACGTCAATTGCGCAAAGGTGGGCTCGAATTTGGCTGAAATAAAAAAACAATTATTTTAAAATGAGCTACATTCGAAAATAAAGTATTATTCATATTATGTGTAATGATGGTGGTTATACTATAAACAATAGTCTGATAATAAACTAAGGTAGTTGTGTTTAATTGGCGATAACTCCAAATGTTAATCGCCCATTGTTTCTATCGATGTCAGAAGGTAAAACCAGGCTATAACTCTTCTTTCATTCCAACCACGATACAAATTCTTCTTACACAGATCACAATATATCTGTAAGTTGGTCTCATTCTATAATTTGGTTGGATTGCCAAACTTTCAAATCTAATTTAAAATTTGAGTCCAGATTGTATGAGTGCATATTTTACAATGCAAGTTAGACTTTTGTAGGAGGATCGTATATGTTTTGAATGATACAAAATGCGCACATAAGTGAATATATGACACTCACAACAATTGAGATAATGTTTGATAACTCTCTCCCAAATAAAGTCAGAGCTGGTAAAAGTCGCACATAAATTTCAAAAATAAAGACAAAAGGTATTCTTCTCAATCACTCATTGTTGCATTTGGTCGTTGGTGTTCTTATTCAATTACTTTTCCTTGTGCAGTTTTATGTTAGTTATTCATAAATTCAAGTTTCAAGACTTAAAGAACGACCAAAACTTTATAATTTATTTGACAATGCCAATACCCCGCAAAGAATGGACAACTATCTATATGACTCTTGACCACGACAATTACTTCAAATACGTATGCAGTACCTAACAAAGCCTCAGAACCTTCAACTAACAGTGTGATTTTGCTCAAAGTGTTTAATTTCATGGAAAATGAGCATTAAGGTGTCGACCCACATCAAGTCGTCAAATAATGGCCAGACCCAAAGAGTGTGTGGCAGGGAAAGACTTAAAGAATGAAGACGAAGAATAACGACGACGATAAGTGAAGACAGGTTGGATTTGGGTGGAGCAGATTTCCATATTGGATACGAACCCACCCAAAATATTTAGGAAAATTCCTTACCTGCATTCACTCAACCAAAAACAAGTGCATCATAGAGAAAAGATGCATTATATATTTCTATGTGGTCAACGGATGGTAGTAGTGATGATGGGGTTGTGGTCGTGGTGGTGGTGTACATAGTGGTGCATTTCTTGCGTTATCGATAACAATATTACAATTAGCACTTCATGTGGTCTTTCAGATGGAATTCGATTCAAGTGTTTTCAACCTTTCTAACCCAGACCTTTAGACCATGATGGTTCAGACTTTTAGAATTTTATCAACAAATTCCTAGAAATTGGACTGTGATGTGGTGAATATGGATAACATTATGGGATCTCAAGTTGAATTAAATTCTTCCCTGTATGACCATCATTTTATGCAAAAGTGATTAACAAGTCCAGATAAGTGTTAGGACGACTGCATGTAAATTTTTCAAACAATTTTTCTGATCGAGAGAAAGGGAGATCAATATCAATTCAAAATTAAGTTGGGCATCAACATCAAGCGAACGAATCTCTTTTAACATAGTTGATCATCCCTTCTCCCTTATAAGGATGGAATTGTTGAATATTTAAATATTCTCTGGACGCAAGTAAGTGTGGAATAATGCCAAGTGAGCAACAATTCATTCCTATGTAAGTCTACAACTGTTGCAGTACACATTCTCGTGTCTTCAAAATACATACAAACTCACAAGATAAAAGGAATCTCTGCTCGACTCTTGGAATACTTTTATGTTTCTGTACTATACAACACAAAACAAAACAGCTGCATTACATTGCTAGATGGAAATATGTAACCGTTTAAATCTACTCTTCATGCAGACCTTTACAACAATTTGTGAATTTAGTTTTGAAATTTTTGATACCCCATAAAATTATTGAGTTGTGCAAAATCAGTTGAACCTAACTAATGTTCTGATGCTTAAAAGTATACGTGCTTGCTTAATATTAAGAGAATTAGTGAATGATTGAAATTCCAAACAGGAGTTAGTCTCCATTAAACGTAGAAGAATGCATAGAATGATGAATCAGCAGGCATGTGGGTAAAATAACACAACATTTAACTTTGACACTTGTCCCCTTTCCTTGTTCGATATTTTATTAAAGTCGTTAACTTTGATTTAAAGCTATTCAACCACAGGTCGCGTCATGCGATAAGAAAGATGTACGTGGAGTCCGGATGTGAATCACCCTCATGTAGGAGTACAAGAGAGAGAGAGAGAGAGAGAGAGAGAGAGAGAGAGAGACCCACCAGTCTGGGACAAGGATTGACGACAGAGATGATAAAAGAGGACGAATCTCGTACCAAAATCGAGACACAGGCGAGATGCAATGTATCATTTGATAAATGCGGTTGTCTAGTAGAAAGTAAGCAAGGTCGGTTGGCTTCACACTGGTACTTCATTTATAAATAAGTGACGAAAAGGGCACACTTAAAAACGATGAAGGGATTATCGAGGTGACACACACCACACACACACATGCAAGTTGCTGACACTTTCCAGAAGAGGATAACCTTAAGATGCACACATGATGGAATGATTTATGTGTCTTTCATCTATCTTTATTTCTACATCTCTCTTTCTCTCTCTCCATACTTTTCTTGAAATTCCTCAAATGTTAAAATTCAGACAAAGTGGAAGGTACAAGTCCAAGTAGATAATTTTGTGGTCTGTCGAATTTTTCGTTTATATTTTTATAAGATACCTTTTAATGGCGACTTAGTGGCTGCTTCCATGAGACCACTAAGCAACTGGGATGACTTTGAATCTTCAGCAAGACCGGAACTGAAGGCTGCCAGCGCATCCCAATGTTTTCCTAAACACTGCAGCGCGACACCTTGACGGTAGTAGGCCTACAAGAAAGAAAAATATAAGTTTATAAAAATTACGTAATTTATTAACTTTGATACCAATATTAACAAAAAACTAATCGGAGAATTTATGACATATTTCTAAACCAGACCTATTCAGAAATTGTATTCTTTAAAACCTAATGTGAAACTAAATGGAACATTTGGACGCAATTAACTTATTCTTACCTTGGACCATTTTGGATTAAGTTCTTTAGCCTTCATTGCATCTTGGAGGGCTCTGCAAGAAAAAGAGATTAAATATTATAATGAAATTTTTAAATCAATATCTTTCTTAAATTTAATTTGAACTACAAAATCTTTACTCACCCAACGAACTGTCCCATTTTTATAAGGGCAGCAGACCGGTTGGAGTACAGAATATGATTACTTGGGTCAATTTTAAGGGCTTCCGAGTACAATGCAACCGCAGCAGGGAAGTCACCATTTTGACAAGCTACATTAGACTGCCGAACAATTTCCAGGAACATTTGTCGTCGTCCGGTAGGCGCAGAAGATGATTGAGGATTGGAATTTGAGGATCGTGACATTGCTGCAGAGGAAGGTCCAGAGCCTATTTCTGAGTCTGCCTGAAAATAGTGAAACCAAATGTGACGTTAATGGCCTGTTAATTAGTCTGCAATTAGGGATTAGATGTATATAACTCCACATAAATTATTTTGGTGACTGACGAGTTTTATCTCGATTATCTTTGGTTGAGGGGTTTTATGTCCCTAGCGAATACATTAAGTTTTTACATGTGAAAGGAATTTTGTAATGGCTTGAACTTTTGCAACCAGTTATACATACATGGGTTTTAAATTGCAGGTGGCTACATGAAATGCATCTCCACAATCTCTATCTATATAGCTTAACGAATGACGGTGGGATCAGTATATACATACATATACGACGACGGACAATTTATAACAATAATCATACAGCATTTCTTTCCCTCCGATCAGTGTCAATCTTTAGAGTGGTAGACTGGACCGGAAAAATTCCAGAGAGAGAGAGACTCCTCAGACCCTCAACATCCCAACAATTCAAGCAATTAAGGAATAATTTCCACATATGAGGTGGAAGAAAAGCGTCTTCAACAACGACTGGACAGCAATATAGTATGTGTACATGACTGTCTGGGAGGAATAAGGGTCCTTCCTCTTTTTCTTCCTTTCAGCAGGATAGTTGACTAAAGCTGCTGCTGATAAAATGAAAAAGGTGCATTTGGATTGGATCCAAGTTGACAAACAATATACACAGTTGGTTGCACGGTGGACTGCTGTACAGCCTAATCAAACATACATGGCTGAATGATGAAATAAATGGCTAAATGACACACATTAAGAGATAGAAGATAGTCTAAGTACCCATTTCTAAGTTTGGAACTCAAAAACTGCGTCATCCTACTTTGCTCATCTTACTGGAATGAAAAGGCAAGAAGAAGTGGATGGTGGATTTTTTAAAGAAAAAGTTCACATGGAATCAAATTTTGTCCAACCTCTTAATGGACTCCTGAGTGAGCACACTTGAAAAAACGTGGAGAACCTCCAAATGTGATTTTCTTGTATCGTGTCACTTTTCACTCAGTCGGATACCTGCTGCACTATATGCATTACAACCAACCAACCGGTAATGACGAGGACAAAAATTCGAAAACATGAAGATCAAGGGAGAGTGAATAATATATAAGAAAGAGTGTGGGATGAGATGATGATGATGATGACAACGCTGCCGACAATTGTCAACACAATTTACAAAGCAAAACACTTATCAAGGGGATTATCGTCCTCCTCCTTTGGTAGTTTGTACCGTGCTCAGAATTCAACTCTCTGGCTCTCTCTTGATGAGTGATCTTTTACCAAGAGCAAATATTTAACATATTTAACATAATGTAAACCCCACGATGATCATTGTCTACCAAGAGAGTCAAACACTATTATTCACTACTAGTATAAACTGACTAATTGTACGGGTTGTTGATTGATATGTATGAAGGATTAATTCAATTCAGATCCTCATAATATAACCCACGTTATTTGGATATGATTGATACTCATCCTAATAATTAATGCTCTGCCATATTTCGACTTCAAAATTATGAGGAAATGATATTTGGTGGTGGTATGTACACAATTATATGTAGTTGGTTTGGTATAGGCAGGCAGGCATCACTATTGTCCAATATGTTATTATTATTACTCATCAAATGAAGAAGATATGCATGCTTATTATAAGAAAAGAATGAGCAGCGTATAAATAATATACAGATATTCACACACACCCTTCTTCTCTATTGTGTAAGGACCTGATTGAAAAAGTAGATTGTCGAGAAAACAATCAATCTTGACCATCTATCCATCCATCCCTTAATAATATTTCATTTATTTTATTTTAGGGAGCTACACATATAAGTATGTATATACATACATAGGAACCAAAAGTGGTTGGTGTTGTGTTATTCACACTGTTTTCTGCTGCACTAAAGAACAGAATTAAAAGGGACACATGTATTGAACTAGTTGATTTGTTGGTTCTTTTATAAAAGTTGTATTTGATACTTCCATTAAATATTCCTTGTTATTGAATTGAATCTCATGGAAGTAATTGTGTGACTCGGTGGATTGGACTGGACTAGGAAGGTATACATTGATGAAAACTGGTTGAGGCGTTGTCATCCAAGTCTTAATTCTAGGTTTTTTGTCACCTCGCCATTGCCATCATCATCCTCCCTGTATGTGTCAGGTGGGTGGATGAGAGTGAGGAGTTATCGTGATTAAGTGGACTAAACCAAATAAATATATATATATAAAAAAAAAACTCTAAATTTCTGACCAGACGAGTCAAGAAATCATCAAATCAAGTTATTGTACCCCTTATACTTTACAATATCGATGTGAGACCCATATATTCCCTCGTTTTAAAGTAATTTATTAGAGACGAGCGTCTATAATATCAATCTCATCAAATCCCCATCATCACCTTCATCACCTAAACACATTTGCAAATTATGTCGTAAAATTTATCCTACCATGCTTGGGCGGAGAGGATCCCATAATTTTAACAATTCCAATTAGGATACTCTTCAATCTTTTTTAGGTGTGACTGATTGTCATTCTGATCTCAGACAAACACGGACTGTCCGAGAGAAGAGCTACGTTCTCATCTATCTATGCATAATGTGCAGCCCATACTACGGTGCAGCCTCGTAAAATTACATAAATAATGAATCCCAGTGAATATAAACTGAAACAAATTCATGCATATGTACATAAAAATACCAAAACCAACCATCAGACCAAAGTCACACCAGTTCACAGTCTCTATCTATAAGCAATAATGTTTTCCTTATGTTTTTCTCCTATCATTTGCATTGATGATGGTAGAAAAAACGAAACATATGATGCATACACACACATACGGTTGGGTTATTTGTTGGGAGGAGGAATCGTCAGAGTGGAGACGGAATGGTGTAAGGTCCACCCAATGTCTGTCATTATTGTCCTTGTTGCCCTTTGTTTGCTGCGCAACGTAGAACAAAACAAGACTAACGCTCTATAATTATCATTAACAACAGTGAGGTCTGTGTGCAGGTCAATCTTGGTCGGTCGGTGCAATAATGTACCTCACTTATTCTCGTGCAGGCCACATAACTTAAGCTCATTCCATCGTTAAGGCCGCATTATTACCTGGCTTCAGTCAACCACACAGTAATGCAATGCAATGCGTTATTTCTCAGAGTCTGTATCCGTATGGGCATTGTTTGAGTGAGGGCTAATGCGATTGGTGGAAATGGAGCGGACATTTTTTCTGTTACCTTCAGTTTCCAGTCCCCAGTCAAACTTATGCCATTTCAAAGCTCACGGTTCATAAGAGTAATAATAATAACCATTTTAAGGTCATGAGTCCAGTTTAGAGAAACTTTTATTGGAGAAATAATGCGTACTTATTCATAATTAGATAACAAGGGGAAATCGAAGCTGTATTTTTTATTTAAGGGGAAAGGTATACATATTATAGATGACTAAGAAATGTGTTTTTTTTCAATGAAGGGTGAGTGGGTGGCGTCACCTCATCATTCCAAATAATTGTTTGAGAAGGAAAAGTCATTACACACTCTCAGTAAAAAGGAAAAGTCATTGCGAGAATAATTGTCCTTAATTTAACGAGATGATTTATGCACGTGTAATTTTCACAACATTTTAAAAATCAATCAATAATAGCAATAAACAAAGTTCTATGAGATGTTTTAAAGAATTTATTTTATGGCGAAAACATAAAAATGTACAGAATGGCTTTCGAGACTACAAATTCTTCAGTTCAGCACTTAAAAATCAACACTTCCATCCAAGTTACGACTATTAGGCCCATAATTAGCAAAGGAATTGGACAATCCTATTATGCCTCTTAAGTTACCTAACGTAAGCCCATTTTATTTTATGATACTTTGGAACTAATTAAACCTGGGTTAAGGCACAAAGTCATATAGCTGACTTTTCTTTAATCATGTGCAAAATACAACCTTTTCTAAATGAATAAATAAATGATGTTGAGGAAATTGCACTTTTTATTTAAAGGAATTTATAGGTACCTCTTTTTCCTTCGGCTAAGGCATTTTAATCGTACATACCTTAATAACTGTAAAGTTAAACGGAAGGTTGACACCAGATTAATTAATATTTCCATAATGGAACAAAGCATCATTTATCGGTCCATTGCATTTGGGAAATTAAATTCATGAGTTTAAATTGACTGCATTTCCTATTAGCGCAATGACCCAACGTTTCCAAAACCGAACACATATCTATCCATCCATGCTTCTGAAGTAGCAATAGGAATAGAATAAATAATAAATCCATCATCATTGTACATCTTGTACCATTCCAAGACTATTTATTTATTATTGCCCTTCTATTCTTTCGTACCGGGTTGCATGATAACTTTTGTGTTTTTGGAACACTGCTCGCTCCCCGGACCGAACTAGATAGATAGATACACGAATGAAACGATAAAGGAGGACTTAATAAGTTTCAAACATGCTATACTTAAGTACATAATACAAGTACAAATCTGACTAGGAATAAAAACTGGGTGAATTGTAGTCCAGTCAAATTAAAAAACAATTCCAAGTCCCAATTTCAGTTGTAAATTCCAAATGAGACCTTCTTTCTTTGGTGAAGAGCCCTTTTGCCGTTTCTTCTTGCATGTTTGTTTCATGTATTGCGTATCATTCACTCACATCTCTCCACCACACCACCAATCATCATCTCCTTCTTCTTCCTCATGCAATGTAATACAACAACATCAACTTCTTCTGATTCTTGTGGGCCCTTCCTGTGGAGAAAGGGCTCATCTGTTGAGCAACACCTTTTCCTCACTCGATCTTCTGTTCCAGTCCAAGAAGATTCATTTCAAGCAATAATTTATGGAGCTTTGCCAGCTGTCATTTTTTCCACACCGTGAAACGAACTACAAACAACTAACTCACATTATTATATCCTTATCTTTAGTCGAGATTCTCACCTGAGAAATTTGTCCGACAATATATATATATATCATACACTCATCTCTCAGATTCAAATTTATTTATTTTAAAACAAAATAAGCTTTATATTCATTCCATGAAATTTGTTCGTAATTTTAGCAATGTTTAACTGACCATATCAAATTATGGTTTAGGGAGCTTATTATACAGTATCATGTTGATGTACGGATTACCAATTACAAAACTAAAACGATGCAATAACTTCTTATTTTCTTACATAATATGCATGCTTCTACCCTCCAATAATGGTTTTTCATCAACTTTATGTAAAAGTGCATCAAATTGAAATGAGGTTTCAGAAGACAAGTAAGTCCACGCAAACAGGATCAGACAGACGACCACAAATCACTTCGCGTCTGCTAAAAAGTGATAAATCTCTTTTCTAAATAGATTTGTAATCACAAGGCAATCTCATCTCGTTCATTTACAGACTTCAACCAGTGCAACATGTTGATAACAAAATCTCAGCTGAGCCTTATTACATATTCTTTTGGTTTTTTTCTTAGTGCAAAAACTCTAATGACTATTTACAACATTAAGGTATGTAGCATGTAGCATATGGCTAGGATTAGAATCTGGGGCATTTTGTAACCCTTATCTCAACTATTGTATCCATACCTACCCCCCTGGCTCACTTTAGAACAAATTAGCAGCCAAGTAACTCATGTTCCAATGACTTTCTCATGTCTTGGAAGTCTGCATACGTGGGAAGAAATGAATGGGGTGTCAAAGTAACAAATGCAGGAGGAGGTTCCTGTGTCCCCAGGTTAAGCCAGGCCAACACAAAATAGTGGAGAAGAGAGGTAAAGTCTTCATTTATCTTAGAATCAAAGTCTATCATCATTTGACAGTTCATCCCCACAATAATAAATCGCTAATTAGCTTGAACATCAAAAAATGGTGAACGGACCGACACATTCCTTCTGGGGCCCTTTTAATCCTTATAGAGTTCTGTAGATTCAAAATTAAGGCAGAAAAGTTTTGTCTGACAATTTTAATGCTACTACAAAATATTTACTAATTACTGCTCATTTTAACTCAGCAAGTCTAATTGGAAGAAGGAAATTTAAAATCACGATCACGAAGTGTCAAAATACATTAATCGTTAGTAAAATTTGTATCGTCCATTATTTTAATGTTTTTTAACTCTATATTAAAATATACGCTGACCATGCATTAATTGGTTATGACACAAAAGTGCAGAAACATTAAAAAAGATGTGATGCCTTGTGTTGCTCAGCGTTAAGCGGATTACAATTATGAGATGAAAGAGGAATGTATTCCAGTTTTGAATGTTAGTTCATCCTTTTGTTTTTTTATTGTAGAAAAAGGCAAACCTTGTGTTCCTGTCTAATTAATCTTTGCCAACTTTGCACCCGCCTTCGACAACTCTCCCTGGGCGAGGTCTCATCGTCTCGTCCATTTCTTGTCTATATTCTTTAAAAGTATTTCTTATTCGATATTAATTCAAGTATAATTTAACGAGAAGTTCTGAAAATATGAATATGTAGAAATTATGTGTATGTATGTAGATAGTACAGTAAAGCAAATTTTGGTTAATTTCTTTAAATTCTCAAATTTGTCAATGTATTTCTTAAAAAAAATGGTGTTTTATGACATTCCTTATCAAAGTTATAAACTTATGGAGGTGTATAACTACAATAATACGTGAATAAATTCATTTCAATCTTTCCACTGCATGGATTACGCCTTTTTTCTTCCATACGGTTTTAGAAATTTTTTAAAACTCATCAAGTCAACGAGGAAGAATAGAATCGGGATGTTCTCTCGGGAACCAATTTATCTTTTTCAAAAGGCCAATATCTCGAAGCTAAACCAGTCAAATCAAAGCGATGTTCAATTTTTCATCCGACCGACTAAGCTGAACTTATATATTTCCATCCTTTACGTACATATAACAATTAAGTGTACAAAGTGAATATGAAGCAAAAGACCAGCACACTTCCAATCAACCTTAGAGTATGAGTTTCACCTATGAAAGAACGAAAGAAAGAACGAAATAATTAATTAGTTGTGCTGTGAAAAATGTACTAATTTTGAAAATAGACTTTGTTGAAACCTGCCCAAATGCTGAGGAGTGTTTAAAGTTAGAAGAATGAGAAATCTGTGCTGTCAAAAGATTGGCCATAAAGCAATATGCGGTGCATAATCAAACAGAGAATAAAAGCATGAATTTCACACAATAAAACATTTTTCAACTGGGTTAAAGAATAAATTACATTTGCTAGTCATAAAATTTAAAAGTCAAAATTGTTGTTGCAACAATAATCATTACATTATGTTATATTACTCTGTAATGAAAGGATTATAGATTTATTGTCGGCCTGAATCAAGTTGAACTCTGCATTTTCTTATGATAATAATAAATGAAAATGTTTTATAATCCTCTCTCTCCATCCATCCTGTAATGTGAGCTCCTGCCAAAATATGAATAATTGCGAGAGTGCAACCATGAATAAAACTTGATTCTCCTCTACAACACCATCTCAATAAGAATATTAGTTAGGCATACGACTACATACGCAAGCCCCGTGCCATTTCAACTTTCTTTACATATATTATCGTACATACATATATGCGGAAACAATAAACGCTTTAAAATCTGCCTAAAAATTGAAACCAACAATACACTGCTGACATAAATCACGTGACGTGGGAGACTACGAAGCTATAAAACACCTCAATTTGAAGTTTGTGTCTTTCCAGAGAGATTGTAAAATCCCAGAAATTTGTAAGGGCATCACTAAAATAAGGGCAGAAGAGCAGGGAATATGTAAGAAGAAGGCGAGGCTGGTAGGGATGAAAAAGAAGAGTCGTAAAAATTCACATAATAATGATAGTAATAATCCTTTGCACTCCAAATCCAACCCATCTACTACTACAACATACTACAATTACACTGCTAAATATCTGGGGGAAGACTTTCATGTTCGTTATGAATTTAAAAGATTCATGGATGGAGAGAAATAAAAATAAAATCAAGTCAACTTAACTCAACTTGACTCATCCCTTGCATAAATAATAATTGGTTGGCATGCACGACTGGAATATAACACTGGAGATTTTTTTAAAGTCGTAAACTAGAAAATTTCCAGAGTTAGTTCCAAACAGCAATAAAAATAGCAGATTTTAAGATGAGAAATACATGCAACTTTTTAAAAATGTTATGAGAAAGTTGAAGTTTGGCATGAGGAATTTGAAAGACCAATGGAAACGACGACATTCCTCACCTGTTACATGTATGCATATATTGTATTACATAACATCATTATGATTGAAATGTCATGAATTCAGTCCGTTTGTTCGTTCAGGGAGAAAAAGTTGCAGGTGCGAAGATACAAAGGGAAAGTACATAGTGTGCTCTGAAGAACAAGAAGATGGACTAAAATTAAAATTTGATTGTTGGTGATTGCCTCATCGCCTCATGTTCTAATAAGCGAGGTAGGGGGCTGGTAATGATATTGTTCGTGTCTTGGGTATCCAGAAGTCCAGAAAGAAACAGGACAACTGTCAACCCCAGCGGGGCTTCTTCCACCAAAAAGTCAGTGCGATACATTCAATCCACAAGAATCACAACACAACCCATCATCTTTTAATATGCACATTCAAATTCAAACTTGACCACTTTGCTTCCGGAATTTAGCCAACTCTAAATACAAAGTACATACAAAGTTTGCCCCATAAAAAATACTTCAATTCAACTTTAGCTATGTTTAAAGCACATGCACAGACTTAAGGAATTGTTGTTTATGTGGTATAACTTTGACTAACTTCAAGATTTCAAGAGCTGTCTCTCTCTCTCTCTCTCTCTGGTTGACAGAATTTTTTCCAACATGAAAACTGTCAACACTCCAACAGCAATGAAAAAGGTTCATCCAGGTACGACATTGAATCTTTGTAATAATGTCGTGAATATCAAAACTAGGATCCAGTATCTACTACTTGTAAGCACTTTAATTTTAAAGATACAAATTTTCAAGAAACAGGCTTGGTAGCTCCTTTCCTTATAATACAATGTGATCATATGTGAATATCAGGACCACAATTTCCAATGCAATGCAATGCTGCATCACATTAAAACTAAAATCTTGTCTTGTTCTCAACCTACACATTTTAGGCTGGACTGGGCGAACTGGACTTGAAGATAAATTACAATGTTTAACTTGCCAGCCCAAAAGTCTTGCTTTTTTGAAACAGTCAGTGTGGACTGGACAGCGTGTCCATTCGACTAAACTTGACTAAAATTCCATTCCAACATGATCCCATCAAATTATTATCTTTTTTAACCTTGCGACTTACGCGACTTATTATCTATTTTTCTACCATACTTTTCTCAGAGTTGCATCATATCATCTCTTAAAATATTCCGGAATTTTAAAACTCTTTTTTTAACCTCTTTTTTTAGAATGCTATTTATTATTATTATTATTACAAATCTGACTCACTTGATAGTAAAGGTTTTCGTCTAGGGTGTAATTGGAGTTGGAATAATCATCCACATCTTCAATATGACTTTGACTTCGTTTCCTTATTTTTCGAAAGGTAACGACTGGATTCCGCGTTGCATTGGAATCAGAGACATATCCCAACCGAACTAATTCCAAGTCACTCACACCAACACCACCCGAATGTTTTATACTGCGACCAAAATGATGGTTTGACGTGACTCTGCTCGTACTTGCACCACTCACACTAGCACTGGAGGTAACTTTTCTGGTGTGCGTTTGTTGGGGGGAGTTGCCTGATGCGGCTCCCACAATTCCCAACATTTCTGAGAACTTCATTATGCAAGTCAAGTTTAGACTGAATTTACTTATGATTAAAAAATTGGACGAAGAGTAGAAGAAGAAGAGCTCATATTATCGGAAGGTTTTTAGTGCTGGAGAATTATTAGAGATCAGTCAACCATATAGAAATCACCAACACCACAAAATACAAAAACGCCCAATCTTGATGGAATTGCTTTCTGGCTTAGAAAGCCGGCGGATGTGGTTGCAACGATTTTGCGATTGACTAGACACCAAAAACAAACCCTACATATACTAACTGTATCAACACTGTCTTGAATTAAATCTCAGGTGACGCAATAAAACAATGCGAGTGAATCCTTCCATTAAATGTTTGGTTTTTCTGCATTTCTCAAAAAGGCAAAGCCAGATATCGTGTTACGTGCTGGGACACTTACACCACGCACTACACATAAAAATGAAATTTTATTCCAAAAGGTTTATTAGAAATACTGGTTAAGTTTTCCTTTTGTTCAACCACCAATCAAATCACCTCAGCTCATCACTCTTCTTATCTTTTTAGACCTCATACAGATAATATTTGCCAGAAAATGAGTTCAATCAAAATCTTAGTTAGTTATTATATGTAACCATCACCACGTTGTTTTTTTGAAGTAGTGGTGTACGTGGTTCTTCGTCAAGAAACACCTCCAATACGTCCTCCCATCACAATGACCCAAAGGAAACTGAAGACGAACAAGTTGGAATGGGATGGATTTGTTAGAGAGGAAACAAGTGCGTGTGCAGCAAAAGAAACCACGCTGGGGATTGAATGTAATGTAGGTACACCTGAGCAGAACATCTTTGAGGTGGACAGGTAGACAACATCACATTTATAACCACCACTACTACCACCACATAATGATACAGAGACCGTAATACCAAGCCCATACTGCTTATTATTATTACTCAGTTTTTAAGAGAGGCCCAAGACCAAGAAGGACCAACAAAAGAAGTGCAAGACTCACTTATGCATTCTTCCTTCAACATCACTCAAATACAGGCTTTTATCCCTTCTTCAAGGGATTCAGGTGCCTTCATCAGGAATGACATCAGTTTGTAAGAAATGAAGAAATTCTGTCGTCAGAAAATCTGAATTCATGTAAAAATATTCGCCAAATAAAGCTGCTTAAATGCTCAGTTTCTGGAATTATCTCACATATTTTATTTCTGCCCCCAAATAGTCACGCACAAGTGTAACATACATCAAATCATACTTAAGGGCTGTAAAGGGTCCTTCAACCTTATGCAGAAGAGAGGATGGTACGCGAGCTAAGAAAAATGGAGAGTCAGAGTTGGAAGAGGCCCTTCGCTTCGTTGCTAGTGAGGGTACCACCTACCCTACCTTCCTAACTATAAAGACTTTTACGAAGGAAGAAGGAACACATCCTTTTCTTCAGTCCTCAGCCAAGGCCGTAAAAATTTCAACGCTCTAGTCACAACCCCACTTGGCTTTCAGGTGAAAAACAAAACGATTCAAATGCAGCTGCCTGCCTTATTCTGTTCTGCTTCCCTTTTTACCTTTTTCAGCTCCTCGGAGTAAAAAGAAATGAGAGAAAAGGTGCGGATCAATTAATTCACTGTATATAAGAATATAACGCAGTAGTATATTTTTGCCCTCACAACCTCAGCGAATGTCCCTTTCAACAATCACATATAATAATATTTCCACAAACATTATAGCGTGGCATTCAGGTCACAATCCAGAACAGAACAGAAGCCACACTTGACTTACTTTCTTTTCCATTAAAATTTCATAACCCACTGAAAGCATTGTTGTGGATTGCAGCAATAATATGCCATGTGCAACCCTGGGAGTATCTCTTGAAAAGTTGGAAAAGTGCAAGTCAATGAGGGGGCGTGGACTAAATGTGCCTTGGTCCCGGTCGGCATTGTTTCCTGTCTAAAAATGACAAATTTTCTCCAGCCGAGCAATCAGACTGGACTTTGTTGTAGGCGAGGCAGTTAAGTTAGTCAACAGGTGAACTGGTTCAAATCCGAGTTAAATGATATTCTTCTGTCTTATCAACCTTTCACACGGATGGGTACAAATTGCCAAGAAAGTAAAGCCCCAAAATCTAAAAATCAAACAAATGGTCAAGAAGAAGGCGGCGGCCCTGTCTCTTGTCAGAGAATGGATTATATTAACAACCAACCAGCCTGACCAATATTACTTACAAACAACCTTTTTAGATTTACAAAGTCAATCTACTATGATATGCCGTGTTCAATGGGAATATAAGGGAGTAAATAAATACATGCCGAATCTCTCAAAAGACTTTTAAACTTTCAAATAGAACTAATTTGCTGTTTGTTTATTTATTTAACTTTTTGCTTAAGCGCTTATGACCAACCAAGCCAGACCCAGACACTGAATTTAGATGAGGGGACTTGAACATCTTTAAATAATTCTTCAGTGATTCTGTCGGTATTTCTAAGGATAAGTGATATTAATATTTTGCATGAAACTCGTCAGTTAGTCGTTCAAATCTCAAAAGTCCAGTCCAGAACTTGATCTTTACCTTACATGCACATAAACACATAAAAAGAAAAGGGCGTTCAAGGAACATATATGCGAGACTCATTATTATTGTCCAGAATTGACCGGTGGGTCGAACGGAGACGGGAAATTGCCGCAGCAGCCACTTAATAACTAACTGCGTGCAAACAATAGTCTCACAAAGGTTGTGATTAGCCGTAGAAACATTGGCCGTAGAAATGAAGGAAGGAAACAAAAATGGATTTTAAGAGTGACTTGGAGTTCTTTAGGAAATTCGAAATGATCAGTTGATCAGTGTCTTTTTGTTGTAACGCCGACAAGTTCACTTTACTGCATCTTATATTATATAATAGTTTAGCTGTGGTGGTGGTTGGTGTACACATTTGCTGATGGATATAATCTCTCACCTAGTGTTTGTGTAATGTAATGTGGATGTAGGAAGAGAAGATGAGATTAGCTTAATATCCAATATCTGCCATATTTATTAGTGCACTCTTGTTGGTTTAGTTTAGATGCCCACTAACTTGACTTAACTTTCTCAGGGTGGAGTAGGAATGTGTCGGCGTCATGAGTGAACCAAAGCAAAGTTGTGCTGCATTTTATTGGAGGCTTTTGTCTTCTTACCTTGAAAGAAAGGTGTGAGATATTTTGTCTGATTTTTCTACCCACCTCCACTTGATATGCACAAGAAGAGAATGATGAATTCAATCCATCCACTTTTCCTACCTGACTGACTGTACTGTAATAATGCCAACCAACCGCGGTCTGCATGGTCTATGGTGGTCCATAAAACTTTGCTCTTAATTGTTTCGCCTTTCCAATCTCTTTAAATACCACCTGCGAATTCAGTCGTGATTTTCGAATAATATAAACAGATTCAATTCAATTTAATAATGTTGTGATCACAGGCTCATTCATTCACGAGGAGGCAAATATATAAAGTAGTCTTCTTATTGCTCCATAGGGATTCAGTACAGATTGAAACTTTCTCTCTGCGCTTCTATATTCGCTTTTGCAAATTGTAGCACAACATAATAAAATGACTACTGCAATATTTTCATGAATAAATTTTATACTCCTTATTGTCTTGCTGTCTGTGTATGTATATTGTCTGCCCAAGTTTTCCAAATCTGAGTATTCACTGTTTTATTTTATTGATGCTTCAACTTTTGATAATGATACGTTGTGGATTTATAGTGCCAATGGGGCGAGAAATCATGAGAAAATTTAAATATCGTAAATTATACATGTGTAAAAATTAATCATATGTTTCACCCGTCCACCTTCCAAATAATAATGTGATGGAATTGTCACCATTCTGCATCAATTATAACAAATAGTAATCTCAAACGTTACGCTAAATTGATAAGTGCACCCAGATTTTATGTTTTATGAAAGCGAGCCTGTCACTTTGGTTGAACTACTGTGATACAAGACTTTCTATTCTGAGGAGATGCCAGACAGCCAAATAATATACAAGATCAGACAATTCCGGAACCAAATTACACTCCTGAAGAAAACGTCACAGTCTGCATCGAAGCAATTTTAAGCATGATCTCATCACACTGTGTTTTAAAAACAATTTACAATTTACAATTGCTCCTTCATCCCCAGTAATTGAGGGTTGACTCTGTTTTGGAGGGATACACAGCAATAAGAGAAAAATACTAGTCTCAAAACTGTGTCGCCATACAATGCACTTGGAAGGAACACATACATATCTGAAATTGATACTTTGATTCAGAAGAGGCATTCATCATCTTAAAATGCGAACAGGGTCCAAAGATCAAGACGGAGGTCTCGAGGAGCCGCACATTACTTTTGTATATTAGTTCATATTTACTACAGGGAGTCCCTTAAGGGTGGTACACACACGGCTGCCCACATCCCAACAACAGACCCTTCGAACTGATACAGTTATTTCTTGCGTCCAGCCTGAATCACAAAGATCATTTCAAGGAAACGAAAAGGAATAAAATGAAAATTTGTGAACTGTGGTCAAATTCTGAATAGAAACTCGAACAATGTATTTATTCACTGCTCCAGTTTCCTACCTGTTGTGGGTTATAGCTTAGAAAAACTAATTCAACGATTACAGATACATATATATTACCTTTTGAGAGTCTTGCGAGGGAAAATATATAATAATGATACACAGACCAAGAAGAACACACCACGCACTTTTTCATCAAGATGCATACTTAAGCACGAAATTCCTCCGAATTATAAAAAAAAGTTGTTAGCTGAGCTGCTGCTGTTGTTGCAGGGGTCAGTTAGGATCATATCGTGTATTTACAGTATGTTAATAGCTGAACATTGGATTGGAATCATCAATAGCTTGGAGGATCTTTTATCAATTTATTACCCAAATTCTATCAAGAAGTCAGTCTTGTTGGTTTCATCCAATCACATGAGAGACGTGATCTACCCTCTAATTTGCAAGAGAATTGTACAACACACACACCGTGTTATTTGCGATTGGGGTATTACACATAATCATAAATATCGGGAAGATCGCTGCAATCAGGGTAATTGTTCATTGGTTTCCTTCCGTCGTTGTCACAAATTGTTGTTGTGGTTTGCGGCTAAGGATCATTGGAACCGGAATAATATTCAACATTCAACTTTTTTTTTCTTCAGAACAATACAAAATTGGACACTTTTTCTCTCTTTTTGAATGTTTTAAATCAATTCCGTTACTTTCATTTATAATAAAAATTGGACGGAAATGACCAATTTGAGTGTCTGTCTTGTTTCTTTCTTTGTCTGATCTGAAACAATTCCAAGTCGATTGCCTTACACAAATCAGCATTTATATAATTGTAAGGTAGTCAGTCGCTCACTCTGGATAGATGGATAGAACAACATAATATTCCATTTATTCAGTAGCCATCATTTATTGTGTTTCTTGGATGAGTACGAGCTGCCGAAGTTGAGGTAAATCAGCATCCGTAACAATCATTTAGTTGCATGCATGAAATTTCTAAATTGAGGAAATCATTGCTCCAAGGGCTCATTTTTCTCTAAATAGATCCGATACTTGAAGTGGTCTGTCGATTAGTCTAAACTTGAGTCCCAATAACCTATCCATCCAAACCATCCATCCATCTGGCTTGTAAAGGAACATGATGGAAGCAGCGCTTAAATGGTAATCTTGATCTCCCGAGGAAACAGACCAAGCAACAGACAAACATTTGGAAGTTGGTTAATGATGGGTGAAGGAAACCAATTTGATGCTTCCCAATTTCAATCCAATCCAGAACAAATCCGTTCAGCCACACGGCATACATACACTGTATTTTGGTTGGAGTACTGGATGGATGACCAAAAATTCTACTTTTTGAACCTAGAATTAATGCTTTGAAGGTTTATACATAGCTCTATACAGATATACCACTGGTTATGGGTGGCCTCCATTCATTATGTATCAAATTCAAAGGACTAAATTCTTCAGTTTTTCTTTCTAAAAATTGGTTGGACAAACAATATACAACTTCAGACTAAATGCAGTAAAAGCTGTAAATTGTAAATAATATAAAATCAAATGTAAATTTCTACATAAACTTGTGATTGCACATGAAATTGGATGGAATCACTAAAAACAATCAACTATCGCATTGCATTTATCAATCTTTAAAATTACTCTGTCCAGCAAGTTTTCCTGAGCAAACAAAACTTGCACGTGTTTTAGGCTGCTTATAGCAATTTGTGAATCTTGGAAGAAAAACATACACTTTTTTCTTTCATGTTCATGAAAACGGAAGAACAAAACGTGAATTGTTGGTCAACTCACGAAAGGAATCTTTCTTTTTGATCTGGTCGCAGTTTAAGTAAAGTGTTAATGCGAATTTAGCCACATTGTATTTTTTTTATTCCTCGAGCTTGTAAATTGATAGCATCCACTGTCAGCGTTTACTCGACTGAAACCTTACATGAGATGAATTGTGCTTCTCTTTGGTCGAGTACAGGTGGGCACAATAATGAAAGTTTTGGACTAAGTGATCCCGCAATGAGGACTAAGAATGAGGTAAACCACCATCATCTCATCCAGAGTGCTCTCTCTGAACACACCATATCACATCATTCTTTTCTCCCCTGATTTGAAACTTTGGGACTTTTGTCTGTTTGAAAAATGGAGGTAGAAGTCCGATTCATTAAGAGAGATAGAGATGAGAGGAGTGAGTCAGCTTTGTGTTCGGTTGAGCTGTAATCAAGCGAAGGAAGAGGGAGTAAAAAATAGTGGAGAAGATTTGTCAGAGAAAATTTCTGATGCACACGAAACGAACTAATACAAAACTTACTTTAGATTCAAATCTCATTACATGTTCTCCTCCACAGCTTTGCCTTCTCTATCTACCCTGCAACACTTTACATGTCATTATGCAACTATATAAACCAAAATACTTGGAGGGAAGAGGACTGAATAATAAATACACCTTTTTTCATTTAATGGTTTTATAACATTTTACTAGAAAGCTGAAAACCACAGATATACATAAGTATATGCAAGTTTTAAAAATTTGTTACTGCTGTGAAAAGTACAATTAACACAAGATAGGAGGACGACAGGACGATTTCCTTCCACACGATATGTGGCCTTGATCTGGTGTCATTGTTGAAGGATGAGAGAAGAATGCAGTTTTTGTTCCAAAAATTTATGAAATGTTATGTTATATGATAATACAATAAGGGAAAATAATGTCTGCATTTCAGTTTCAAATGTGGAGAGCAGCAGAGTAACTTAAATTAAGCAACAAATATACGAAACGACGGTTGGCACGACATGATATGATGCAATGTTGAATTTTGAGCACATTGTAATTCCAAGCTTCAGGCGGTTTCGTTCCTGGAAGAAATTCAAGGTGCATTAACTTTTTTACTGACAAATCTAAGTCAGACCAGCCTTAAGGGTCGTCCAAGATTCATAGAGGATGTGAAAAATTATAAAACCAAGCATGAGAATGACTCGCAAAGCTTAAATTAGTAGGCTATATTGGACAGATTACACTTCTAAATACTTTCATTGCATAAATTCTGATACATAATTTTCTAAATCTTTCAAATGAAATTGAGGTTGAGTTTCAATCCTAATAAGAGAATCCTTGTACACGTAGCTTTGCAACCGTACAACTATTGATTCCAACTTATTGACTGTTGTTTCTGAATGTTCCTTGTCTACGTAATGATGACTTGAACAAATTATTCTTTATGATTTCAAGGTTTGAAACAGCATTCGAACTAATGGACACCAAGTAAGTAAGCACCACACCGATCACTACTACCTTCTTCTTCCCAGCCAACTAACTAACATGACCATCCAGAAGAAAGACCATATGGACGAATCTGATGTTTGATAGATGATCCAATGGACAGACATGCATCGGACCCACAAACAAGAGCCAGATGGTGATGGGATGCTAATGGTCCACGAAGGTAAACCACATTTATTTCTTGAACTCGGATTTAAGGAAACGTCAAAAGTGCGTACGCCCGAGTGATTTGTCATGATGTGTTGTTCTATACTGAGAAGTGACTACAACGGTGAAAACTTTAGAACTCCTGAGCACGCTGCTGTCATATAGGTTTGCCATTGTTATTTGGCTCAAATGAAATAGTTTCTTGTACGTGTAGAAGGTGTGCAATGCATTCTCAGAAACTTGCAAATCATTACATCATTGGTATTACATTCACTAGAATTATACGAGAATCATTGCTGCATATGATTCATAAATGTATGAGAATTAAGGATATTTGATATTTGTGCAAATCCTTACACATGGAGAAAACAGACTATTATGAGAAAAATCTAATATTTATTAAAACATCCACGCATACAATGAAACAACACAATTCCCCATTATTTTTTTGACCCCTTGACAGAACTGGGACCAACATTACCATTATGGAACTAATAAACCAGAGCAAAAAGACTTTGAGGTTGCATTTAGTGTCGGATGTGACGGAATCGGAAAGATTTGAGGAAATTAAGGCCCTCAAATTACAGATAGTGAATGTGCACAGTCGGCACCCCTTTGATCTCTGCATTGTGTATGGTACTTCATTTTTGTAAGCTGGAGTCGTCACACAAATATCATCCATCCATAGTCAAGTACTGTTTCCCTTCCCCCTGAGGACCATAAGAATATGAACATAATTGAGATTTGCTGTCGCAAGAACTTGGGCACTACAACTACTAAAAAATTCAGTATGACACGACATGGAAATTAACTGTTTGCATGTTGTGAATAACAAACAAGAAAGCTACAATTTTACAATTATGTCATTTCTGGAAATCTCCTTGTACTTTATTCCTTTGCGATGCGAGCAACATTGTAAGATAATAAAAACCACCCAATTCATTTTTAACACAATTTTTTCAAGCAAACTCGAACAGAATTTAAAATTTTGAATGTCATATTAAATTCAGATCAATTTTGATTTTTCAATTGTAATTCTCATATTTCTCTTAAAGCTTTAAACCTTGGACAAAATCACGTATTATAGTTAGTTTTAAGGACTCTCCATTCCATCATCATTCCAAAATTCAATTGGACGGTTGAGAAGCTGTGAAATGATTTTGGTCAGTTTAAGACTGCACGTAGTTATTAAGTCCAGTCAAGACGACGACATAAGAACAGTTTTCATTGACTCCATGTTTTGTTGCCCTAACTTTATTCTCCTGAAGTTATTACAACAGAAAAGGTTTAGTTATTATTTATCATCCCACCAACAACAAGGAATCCCATTTTCATGTTGTAATAGAATTTCGTCGTGTAGAAGGTGGAATTTCTATCGATGACATACACATCAAGATATTTTGATTGATCGTTATCCATCAACGATTTAGCACAGTTGCAGAGATTTTACAGAAGTGATCAATTAGCAAGCAACTGGCGTATTCCACACCAACTTTCTTTCCAACCGTAGGAAAACAGTTATGTTGAGGCGTGTTCTAGTGCAGTTTTGTTTATTTGTTTGTTGTAATATAAGTATTAACCGTAGCTCGTGTCTTGTCGCCGGCTCTTTCTTTTCTTCTTCTATGTCGCTCGCCAATGCAGTAAAATTAAATAAATCCGTTGTACAAAGGATGTGGCATGTGTTTGTACATAGTGGGAGCGACAAGGATTGAGTCATAAATAAACCCATCACGCACCACAGCAGGGACGACGGCAGAAACAAGTAGGTTAACATTTTCTTTGGCGACAGAAAGATGTGGCAAAACAAGACAGCTACATCAGTTCAATTCTGTGTGTGCAACTATTACTAAATGTGTGGAACTGCTTATTAAAGAGTTCCTATCAGACCAAAGGGTTTAAATTAATCATACGATTATTTCTCAATAAATGCTCTTTTTTAAATATATGATTCCACTGTTTAAAAGGATATAATATTATTTATGTAATACAATGTGTATATAAGTTAATACATCTTACTGCTTATGAATTCGGGTAGGAAAACGTTAAGAACATATATGAAAGGATTTTTTACCATCATGTACTTATTATTATTTACTTACATGTCAGACACGACACCCTTGAATTTTCCCGTGTCCCTCAGTTCAGTCTCCCTTATAGCTTATTAGTGTCTTTTTACACAAAACATGTTGATGCTAAGATTTCATATATGTTGCGTAAAGAATAAGTGCCAGTACAATGGGTAACAATTGAATTGGCCGGTATTCAATGGCCCGATGATGATACTACGGCTACTCTTGTTTGTAATTTCTCAGTCCTCCATTGTTAGCCCCCGGAGCCTTCAACAAACAAATGATTTGATACACAGAACAGAACACGCATAGGGAATCAAGAGAAAATCTGAAGAATGACAAGAAATGTAATAATGATTATAATAACGATGGCAATAATAATAATGTAGATGATGCTTATCTACTCGTGATGTGATGTCTGCCTGTGCTACGAATCATCCTCATGCAACGACATTACAAGAAAACCACTCCAGCTAAAAATAAAGAAATAAATAAATAAACCTCGCAGGACCTTTTTTAACCCAAACTCTGGAATTGTTATTCCCATGAGTTTTTTTTACCTGAGATATGAAGACAATAAATTCGGTACGTATGTTTACGTACTTGTACGCACGACCATTAATTGAAAACTCAAGAGCAATAATCCCAAAATACTTTTTCCCGTTGAAAAAACTCGCATAATGGAATGGCTTTACTTTCCTTGAGCAGCATTAAATTACTGACCATAAGCAGAGACGACAAACGATCGTGGTCAGGACTGTCCAATGTATTTATTATTATATGTTCCGAAAAACTGCATTCTATTTTAAACGTTGTAAGTTAGTTGATAAAATCTGACATTTTGTTTTTCAAAAGAGTTTTTTAAGCTTTCACTCGGTATACACAATTTTTAAAAACTATTTTATAACAGTATTTTTTAATGGTTTGAAGAAAGAATATGTGGTTTGATGAAATTTTGTTAAAATTCATCGTTTGCTTTGTTATTGAGATATTCGGTGGACTTTCTCAAATTGCAATATGAACAACAAACTCAATTATTCATGATGGATGATAGCACACCATGTTTGTGAAAGTCATTATTTCGATTTTCTGGTCCATCATTGAATTTTGAGATTACTTTTCGATTTCATTTATTATCCTCGAATTTCCCAGTTCATTGTGTACAACAACTAACTCTTCTTATTGCAACACTTTTGAAGTTGAACAACAAATGCTAATAGAACACATCATCCAATGCAACGTTATGCCCGTGTGTTGTTGTTAGTCACATTACATTTGAAATTGTTGCGGTGGTATGATAAGTTAAGTTAGATAGTTGGTGGTGATCAGTTGAATGTGCTCCAGGGAGCAAAAAACTTGCAAAGGAATGCTATTTAATTTACCAAGTGCAATAGCAAACCAGCCAGGAACATCATTCTATCTCTCATTCTTATTCTTCGTTGCAAAGGCAGGCATGTCATGTCCTCACTCACAGGAGACCATTGTAAAACTACTTTGGCTTGATATCTTCTCTGACTGAATGTATGAATGTATGCACGGAAAATACAAAATACTCGTCATGTAATGACTCCAACTCGTATTTTCGGTTTCGCGATTCAGCAAGAATCAGAACTTGATTCGTGAATCTTAATTTTCCACTTTTACTCATGTTTGACGGAGATTCGTCTAAAGAAAGATGCGCAGCGTTCATCAATTGTGCAATTTTTCATATACTTGATTTCAGCCCTGATGATGAAATCCCTTTGTGGGTGAATAACATTATTGTTGATGTTAGTACATACATGCAGTAGGTAGGGAATTAGCTGCAGTCGGAGATTAATTACGGGAGACTATGTTATGTACTGATAAACACTTTTTTTATTGACTTTAGATTGCACTTTTGCCAATTTGTTTTTGCATCACAAAATAGATGGAAAGTGTTTGAAAAGGTGTTGGTTGGTTTGATGGTTAGCTGTCTCATTTCGTGTAGTTTTGTGAATAGACTCTGCAATTGCTTTTTACACCCAACACACAACTGATTTCCACCTTTCTTGGAGTTACCTCGAGTTGATTGTGCATTGTCTGATGTCTGCAGTGTTCCTTCTTTTCATCAACAAGCCTCCGAAGGAACGAAGCTGTGAAAGTGTGAATAAAGAAAATCAAGCACCTCTCGGTCGGACGCTATTCATCCGATACTTGACGGTTGTTGATGGTGGAGTGCCAAAATAAATGAGAATTTTTTATCCTTCTAATTATTCACTTGGTTATTGTTGAACTGATTGTAATCAAACTCGAGTAAAAAAGAAATTGCATTATTTTTAAAACTATGTTGGACCAGACTCACAACAAGATGTAAAGCAAAACCACAAATATACAGAGCAGCATCTGAAATTCAGATTCCAAAAATGCGCCTAAATTTGGAACTCAAAAGTGATGGAAATCCATTCACGAACACCTCATGCTCATGCTAAATTCGGAGTACAAGTCATCTTCATTTTCAAACAAATTCCTTCAATTCATAACATAGAACTATAACCATAACCATTATCTCTTATTACGCATAGGATGAGCAAGAGTAATAATAACCACTTCAAATTCAATCATAAAGTTGTCTCTCTCACAACCAGGTACACCACACACGGAGGAAATTGAACTTATTCTTAGTTCCATTTTCGACATCTCCATTGTGCTGTGTCCATCCTATCATTCTCCTAAGGCTGATTACATTCAAGCGCAAGTTTTTCCGTAAATAATAATATAATGGTAAACCTGACCAAACTCAAGGGAGCCACACAGAACTTATGTACATCAAAATACAAGAAGAGAAGAAAACCAACCATTATTAGAGATAAATTATAATGAGCTCATCAAGTTGGACGGGATATTATTCCTCCGGCTGTGAATGTAGGTAGGTAACGGCGAAGGCAAGTATAGTAGAATAGAATAGAATGGAGTGGGCCTTGTACTTTTTTAATAATAAAGATGTGAATGGTGTTAAATTCCCCATCACCCACCCAACCTTGTGACCAAGATTTTATTTCTTTCTCTACAGCTCCTGACTGAGGATAACATCAACATGTGAGGTGGAGATAGTGGGGTTAAGATGGCGTCGACCACCATGAAATGGATTATAGTTTACACACTTATATATATTCCCTACTACATGTTTAATAATCTATTAATAACAATTATAAATAAATGCAAACTTTAGAAAGTTTTACAACAACATTAACAATAAAAATATTAAGAAAATTGGGTTGGTATGTTTCAATTAAGAAATTACCAGTGCAAATGTTGAAAACCAAGTCCCACAATGGTTTCACACTTAATTTAAAATCGTCATCTAAAAGCCATGAAATAGCAGGGATTCTTTTATATCCTGAGAATAACTTGGCACCAAATTAGTACATGCTGACTCAATCCAATGCAATTTACCAACGATTTTGCATGTTGGTTGGTTGACTCAAGCTGTCAAACAATTCCACATGAGTCGGCAATAATTTTATAATGTGCGTGAAACAGAATAACTACATGAATAAATGACACGCTAGATTATGGATGAAAAGTTATCAAATTTTTGCCTCGTCAACAATACAACTTCCAATTTAGAAAGAAATAATAAAATAAATATTTGCTATTTATGCGAACAATGCTGCAATTAGACCACCTGGAATGAGTATAAATACTTTAAATAATGAGTCAAGCAGGGTCTACTTGCACACTCTTGCAAAATGTGTGTTGAATGGATTTTAAAGATTCCTTGCACATTTCAAAGTTATTTTATTTCATCCTTCTTTTCTTTCATTACTTTAATCGTCAATGTAGGTGATTTGTGCAAATAATCGTGCACAATTTAGTGAAATTGACAAAAGTAGCCAATTCAGATAGTGGCTATTCGACGACAGCAATTAGTAAGCAACTCACTCCTCGAATCTCAATTAGTGTGCTCACTCACTATCACTGACAGACTGGACTTGGTTCATAAATTTAACTCACTCTATGCCTATGTCATTCATATCCATCCACGTAATGGTTAGAGAAAGAGGGAGATGCCAAATTTTATTAAGACCTGGACTATTCAATAATTTTACATTGTTCTCTACCACCAACACCACCACACTGCCTTCTGCAATGACCATTACTTACTTTATATAGTGACAATGTTGAATGTTATTGTTATTGTTACTGCAAATTGCAGTTGGAAACGCATACATTTTATTTCACAGCAGCTACACATTAAAAAAATACAGAACGAACAACACTATATGCATCCAGTCACCTTGTGAACAATTTTTATTATTTTTTGAATTGTATAACATCCATTTCTCGCTTTATATGCGCTGTCTTGACCTGCGTTGTAAATAGTTGTTTAACTTAACTTCGTCTTTTTTTACCTTACGTGCATGTCTTCTTTTGTTTGTGTACCTAGCAAAGACTGGGAGTGAGCCAAGATTTCTCACCTAAATATGAAAATTCTCACATGTCGTTCCCATCCCCTTGCTTTTATTTTATTTTACTATTACTTCATCCCCTCATCGCGCCTCCTCATAAAAAAGACACGACAACGAATATCTATGATGATGATGATGATGTTCTGAACTGAACAATGTCATTTCTTTGCCTATATACACATACAATAAGTATTCTTACAACTTTTCTCAAGTGCATTTTCCTGTAAAACAAGAGCCAGCTTCCGCCATCAATCGAATTCTTGTTCTTTTCTCACTCACAATAATAATAATCATTCACGTTTCATATCATTCTAACATATATTCAATCCGGTTAATTATTGCAGTAATAATAATAGTTTCAAAAACTCGCATGAAAATTTGCATCCAATCAAAGGCATAAGACTAAAAAGAAGATGCAACCAAAAGATGCAAATTAGTGAGTAAATGAATACCTGCGAGTCCGAAATGATTGCAGGGTGGAGAAGGGAGAATATATAAGAAGAAAACTGGTCCAACTGTATGTTGTGCATGTACCGTTGCTTTGTGTTACTCGATTCTTCCACGGATTCGAAAGAATGTGGAGGCATATAATGTAATCAACAATGGATTTAATTTTCTAAATTGCCTTTGTTGTGTTGCAGAGAGATAAGATAGAGATTGAATTTTGTTGCGGATACATTTTTAACCAGAATTAAATGATGCGAATGCAAATATCACTCTGAAAGAAGAACCTGAAAGAAAGTAGTTGACAGGGACAGGGAGATAATTAGTTGATCTTTGCTTCATTTGAGGAAAGGAGTGGTACGTCCGTAAGTACAAGCAGAATAAACCTCTACCTCTACTATTCCTTAATTGCAATGCAGGTCACAAACTGCTACACTTTTTGACATTGATACCTTCTCGTCGATAAGGGAAACAAAGGTTGCAAGTTGCGGAGTGAGATGTGTCACCAAGATAATATAAAGACGTTCATTTTGTAGCTAGGCTAGGCTGACTGGCTTTGGAAACCAACAAACGAACGGGTTCAACTCAACCTGTGTGTGTGATGTAAGCGATCTTCTACCCTACATCTAATGGAGGTAGGTATAAGACCCGTAACTCGAAAAAATGACAGAAACATCAATAAATGTCGCCTAAATCTACTTCTTTAAGGTCTTGGTCAGAAGAATAAGGTCCTTTCCTGAGACGTGTTCAATTATTGTGAGGAAGATGATATATACGTAGTTTAGTTAAAATTCAACTTTATATACAGATTGATAGACATTGTATTGTATATGTACATCAGGGTTGATGGACAGCCGGAATGTTGCTTTGGTTAAAAAAGAAAAAGATGACACTATATATACTAAAACTACATACAATTTCAGTCTCCATGAACCTACGGGTTTAAAATTGAGACGGTGATGTATTCAGTATTATGTACTACTACTATTGACAGCAGAGAAGGGACGACGGACACATCTTCTCCTTAATGGCTTAGTTCACAATAAATATTTTGATATCTGGTGGAGGGTGGTAAATAAATAGATACACATCCCTTTTGCCTTTCTGAAGCCTACATACATACAACTACTGCTGGGGTCTTAGTGACATGAATCCATTTTTCTTACCTTGGATGTCATCATCATCTCCTTCCTATCCGTTTGAAGAAATGGTCGTCGCTGGATCCTTTCGTTCCAGATGAAGAATTGGAGGAAAGTTTCTTTGAGTTGTTGATCCTTGAGCAATCAACTCACATTTATCATCACTCACAAACTTAAACCTTTCAAGTCACAATAGTGCACAAAACGATACTGATAATCATTTCCACCCGAATAGCTTCTGTCTCTCAGGGGAAAAGTATGGAATTCACGTCTTTTATATATCAAATTTTTAGGATAGATATTTTAAGCAAAATAGTTGAGCACTGTTTGTTCTTGAGGAAAGGCATATTTCAATTTTCTCTAAAGAGAGAGGGGATGAATTCGTGATGATGATGAGAGCTCGATGACGGCTTAGCTCCAGTTGACTTGGTGGTGATGAGGACAAATTGGGCGTCCTGCTGCTCTCCTTTGATCCTTCGAGTCAATCATTTGACATTTAAGGTCACCACCAAGTTAACCAACCACAACTTGTCATTTACTACGTTTCACCTGTCAGCGCCTTTTCACTAACAAACCAAACTATTCAAAGAAAGCTTTTGGGTGTGAGGTACTTTTTCTAGTTAATAATGTTGAATAAATAATAATATGGACTGCAAGCAAGGCTTAAAGAATGCAGCCAATAATAAAGTCATTACTTACACCAAATCAGAAAAAGGTGCATTTTAGTAGAAACAGCCGAAATATTGTTATTCTGTGCGTATTATTGTATACATGTAGCTGGTAAAGTTAAAGTGGAATTAATGATACTATATGTGTGACAATTTCTTCTAGTTGGTGAAACATAGCCACCTGTGGATTTCACTGCCTACGCAAATAATGTCCAACGGAGTTGAATTGAAATTCCTCCAATACATGGTAGCCCCCTTCTTCCTCTCATCCATTCCAGTCGCATCTTCTTCTCAATTAAATTATTCGCTGTTAAAGTGTCATCGACTTCTTCTTCATCTTGTTAAGAAAACGATAAGAACCACACCAAGACGTTAAGAAATTGGCCTCTTTCGCATGATTTCTCACTTTTAGTTGATCTTCATTATCTAAAATAATAAAATTTGTTTTATGAGAAAAACAACTTTGTTACATTACATACTACTTTAAACAATACAATGGAATGGCATGCAGGTGTGTATATGTTAAATTTGCATGTCATAAATGTTCCTAACGCGAAATGGGCAAAATAGCGCTGTCCATTATGCAAATAGATCAAATATAATATCCTGGTGAACCTTCTACGTAAAAAATAAATATAAAAAAGAAGGGCGACCCAATCAACGATAAGTCGAGATCATAACAGTAAAGATAAGAAGCAGGTCTGTCCACCTTTTATTTTATTTTACACTTGCAAACCAAAATTTGATCCAGAGAGAGAGAGAGACAGTGTCAATTAAATCTGAATTCATTTAGAATGAGAAAGGATATAATTTAAGAATTTTTGTATTAAAGAAAAGAAAGAATTAAGACGCCAGCTGTGCTTATTTTAGTTTGGAACATTTTTATACACTCACGATTGCAACTGAAAAATGGTCAATTTTGCATACAGTGTGGGTTTTTCCTTTCTACAAGAGTCGTACAAGTCTTGATTGGAATTTATTGTTTGATAAGAACAGGAACAAGATTGCAAAATAACGAGAGATCTAAAACAAATAAAATCTGGTATGCAAAACTCGTTCTCATAAATATGATATTCTCAAATGTGACTGGTGCTGATGCTTTTTGGTGGGTGGGTAGCAGAGCAGATGTGGTGGCATTGCATTTTGTTTTGTGCGAAACTTTTTTTAAAAGAATTTTTAGGTTTGGATTTGACAACTATATGTGGTAAACTTATCACGTAAGTGCTAAAATGTAATAATATCCAGTTTTGGGAGGATTACACTGTTTTATAGAGCCGACAAGAGAAAATGTGATATTCAAGAGCTTGCTTGAAGCGCTGTCAGGTTGACAATGACACCGGTTGTAATTGGTATTATTATGGAAATTTTTGCAAAGGATTAATTTATTTTCTCCTTCCTCAGCAGAATACTGTATTCTCTCTCATTTCTCAAGTTGAATTTAAAATCCATTAAAATTCAACCTGTTGATTTCTACCATGTTCAAAAAATTTAAGAGATCAAGTAAATGGTTTGCTAACCGTGTTTTACTGTGTTTGAATTATGCTTAAATAATATACATACATAATGTATTAAAATGTATACTGAATGATACATGTTAAAAAGATGTGTGTTGTACATAAGCTGTTGGTTTGGTGAGACAGCAGGGGCATGAACGAGACACTTGTCGTCTTCTATTGTTAAATCACTTTTGACTCTTTCTTACCACAAGAGACACGAGGACAGCTTTTGAAGAAGAACATCCATAAATCCACATTTCCATTGAGAAGTGTTGTAAAATTGCAGGGTTCTCTGCATCACATCCCGCTCCTTTGATCTCACCGGAGGATTTGTAATTTGTGACTGGTTGCAGATTTAAACAAGATATCACCACAGTCTCACAGTAACAGAACAGTGCTTATGTACGAACGAACGAATGACACTTGCCACCAACCAACTAATTCGTGAAGTATGTAAGTGAGATTGTCTCCTGTTTCCTTCCAACTCGAAAAAGTATAATTCTTATTGACAAATTGTCTCGTCTTGCAAATTTGCACTTGCAAATCTCTACGTTTTCCTGTTTATTTAACAAGTAGTAACCACTTTTTATCACTACAACCAGGCTTAAAAGGTACTGTGTATGTATGTAAACATAAATTTTTCACAAATCAACACCTTCACAGTTTAATAATCGGAGGGTTCCTACGCAGACATACGTAGTAGTTGTATGTATGAGCAACGGTGCATTAAATCGAGAAATAGAATAATAAATTTACTTGGCAAACGAATATATAGGTCTCAGCAGAGATAAATAAGGTTCCTACTTATCAAGGTAACTCTGACGGACTGACTGGAATTGGTTAGATGAAGTTTCTAAACAAATCTTGATTCAAATTGAGCTAAAAACTACCACCACCACCTTTTACACCAAGCAAGCACAGCATTGTATTTCATTGCATTATTCAACCACCTTCTGGGCATGTATTATTTTTCTTTTACGCTTAACTCTTCCTCAATATCAACAAGTTGGTTAGTTGTAATCGCAGGAAAGTCAGTAAGTGGTGGTATGGATGGTTATGCGGCTGAGACATTGCACCGTGTGATGATGATAGCAGCAACATGTACACTTTGCTCATCCCTTTCTTATGCAATATGTAAGAATGAGAAAAGGGTTGAGATATAACATAAGGGAGCACTGCAAACCAATGTCATTTTTAAGCCTGCTCATAAATACACAAATATCTGGAATAAAGAGCAGATTTCAAAATTTTGCATTTCTATATCTCCTCCTTCTTTCCACGGGAGGAGTGTGAAGTGGTTGTTATCATTGAACTTCTGAATGGTTGATCGCATTGAATGGTCCTTTGATGTGTAAAGAATTAAAGGTAAAAGATATTATCCACATTGGTGTACACTCACTTGCACATGGGAATATAATATAGACAGGTCTCTGCATTTGATAAATCCCTGTGTTGTGCTTCATCGTGAGTATAAATGAGAAGATCCCTCAACCTCACCTGGTCTTAAAAGTAAAAAAGTTAGATACTCTACTCTATATGATAGTAGTGGGTAGAGTAGTACTGCGGATGCCGATTCCTTGAGGATAGATATCTTGCACTTGTTCAAAAAAACAGCGTCTCCCCCTGACTTATATGGTAACGTTACCACTTTCTTACCTGGACCACTCGGTTTAAAAACTGAAGAGTACACGGGCGATAGTTTGTTGATGCTTTTGCCTGGAGTTCATGCATATACTATGTATTGAATGGATTAGAACTCCAGTAATTGTTCCCTCTGTAACTTTTGTATGTATGAGTCCATCTTTTTAGTTTACTGAGTGAGTTTCAAAGAAGAAGTTTCAAACACATAGAGACTCCTACAATGAAGGAAACCAAAAGGTGTAATTACGGTAGTAGTCCATCCATCGCTGCTCAAAGTTGATTCTTCTCGGTCCACATTCCAAAGCCACATCAACTCCAACTTCATCTTCAACTTGTTGTCACTTTACCACAACTCTGTCAATTTTTAATCATTTGCACCCAATCAAAAAGTTGGTTTTAGGTATTTTCATTCTAAACAAATTGTCACTATATAAGAATATCTATTACTCACATTTGTGGACATTTGGTCAAAAAAACAAATTGTCTTTCGAATTGTTAATAAGTTTAATTTTATTTATTCCGAACTATTTAAACTGGATGCATACTGGGCCAATCATTCTACTTTATTTCAAACCCCAAGTTTGGTTTTTAGACATAGAACCTTTACTCTGAATCTGACATTGTCTGCGTACATGCATACGAGCTTGAAGTAGCAACAAGAAATACAATGAGGTGCAATTAGACCCACATATACACACATATGAATACACACATATATTGACTTGTTGATTCTTTATTAGTCCATCCATCCGGCTGCATATACTTTAAACGTCACCATGTAATTTGATTGTTTTTTTATATTTTCATTATATTCAACCTCTCCGGACAAACTATATTATCAGAGAGATACCAGTTTCTAGCTATATAAGTAAAGTAAGCTCAATTTATCGGCGTACAGAACAGACTGGCTTTCAAGGTATAAATTAACTGGCTTTAATTTAATTTTTTATTATTTTCTACTTTGATTGCAGTAATGGAGGAACATTTTCATGTTCTCGTCTCTCAACGAGAAAAAGACGCATTTTATTATCCACTCCTGCCAAGTGTTATTTGTATCTAACGTCCATGCATACAGCTCGAATCTGTGCAAAAGTTTAAAAACATACAAATTGTGTGAAGAACATTACAGTTTTATTTATGCAATGAATTGAGATGGAACTTTAACAAAGATAATACATATATACATATGTATACACAATACTGCAATTACACACACACACACACATTGTCGTTAATGGTTGGTCTATGAATCCGATGAGATTAGTATTGATGGACAATATGCAGATTTATTGAGCAAAGGGATGGATGATCATGAAGATGATAATGGAATGGAATGCTTTCCTCTATGAATATACATATATACATATATATACATATTATTGTATCCACATGCAATGCAGGTGACGGCATGGAATCGAGAATGGGCCCTATGCAGGTGTAAATGAGCCTCCAGCCGAGCCTTTTTCCATCCCTACAACAATCGCTTGCACGGATGCAGATTCACTCTTTTAGTACACACTGCTCATCAAGTCACGATGTCCTTTACAAATCACTGGCACACAGTATTTTCATTATCTTTGCTCTTGTCTGCTATACATGCACGTTGCTGTCTCCTTGCTACGCTCATAATCGGTAATTCTGCTTTGTTCAAATGATTTCGTGAACTACAATCATATTTTGGTGGCTGGATACCACCAAATAAAAAAGATGGACATTTTCCTACAAGGGAAGAAATAAGGAAAGTTCCATCAACTCTTTCATTGTACTGTAATTCATCATCCAGAAATGTTTCATTTTTTGTAGAAATACAAAACTTGGTGAATATGCAGCTAGATTGAAGAGTATGGAATTGCACAAGCCATGTAAATTTATAAAATTTTCCACCCATCTCTTGCGCATTAGTTACCCTGAGGTTGATCCGACCTTCTAGCAACAAGATTGAACTGCAATTGTAATCTTACCCCATTAAAACGTATATAATAGCAATGTAATAACATAAGATTACTTTGAGAACATCCCTATTGAAGGATGGATTAATAATAATGAAAGCCATCACATTCTTGGAGGATAGAAGAGGAATGAACAAAGTAGTTTTGGCAGAGGAACATTCAATGAGAATTAATTCGGTGGCTCAAAATGAAAGAGAGGGAGAGTGAGCAAAGTGTATGTTTTTTTAGTCTCTGGTTTGTTTATGCAATTACAGAGCGAAATCTATCCTTAATTAGAATATGGGCAATTTAAATTTACGGTGAAGGTAAAGAACATCATATTTGCATTAGTTGCATTTAATGACAAAAATTAATTTATATAGAAAATTATTTTTGTAACTTTTCACCTTGTGTATCATCAAGTGATTGACAAAGGAAATTGAAAATTCATTGAAAACAGACGGATTACCTGGTAGGTAATTTATCAAACAGCCACTTTGATCATGCATGGTGGCATCATATCCATCCACTCACTCGCTCATTATACGTATAGATTTTGTTGAGCAAAATGGAAGAAACTATCAATTTCCATTCAATATGTACATCAATATAATAAACGAATCTGTCTATTGGATGGGATATAATAAGCATTATTCAATTGGATTTCTATGAGAATGCACTTTGAAATTTTCCCCTGCATATTTCATTTTGAGATTTATTGAGGTCATGATTGACTCAGTATTCACTTGTGTTCTTCTCTTTGTTCATCAAGAACAAAAATGTTTTGTTTTTTATACAAATTTAGCTGGACTCTTAAGTGCGAGAAAGGGAGTGAGCATGTAATTCAACAATAAGTAGACCCGAAAGGGAAAACAAGAAAGAATTGTTGTTTGGAAGTCTGAAGAAGTTGGAAGTTATGTCACGACTTTGGATCCATTTTATTTAAAGAGAATGGAATTATCCACACATTCATGGCTTGAGATTCTGCCCAGGGGTTCATTTACAGGCACCCAAGAACGAAATATTTAACTATATTTCAAATCTTGAACACGAAATAACAAATTATTTAAAGGCCTTGGATAGGTTGGGATTGGTAAGTTTTTAAAAGAAGCGAAACTAGGAATGTCATGATAAAATGAAATTATTCACACGATCAATAAAAGTGATGCGCAGAAACCGCTTTGGAAATACATAAATGTCAACATGCGTTATTTTTTAAGAATGTTGCATAAATGTAAAATGTCTGTATGCCAATGCCTGTCTGTCGCACAGTCAGAACTGGACATTTATTAATTTACTGATTTACCTTAAATTTCAGCTTGCACAATGAAATAGAGTTAATTGTTAATTAAGCTGTTTAACGTGTTTTTTTGGGAAAAACGCTGTTGTGACGAAATGAGCAATTTGTGATTACAATGTGTTCAATTTCCAGACTGATTTGGTAAATAATTTGACTTGTCTCTTGATATTGTAATTTTAAATCAATTTTTGCAGATCTTAAAAATATGCTTTAAACGTTTCACATACAATCATATTATACAATTTAAACGTGAAGGTCAATTCATAGTAGTAGATAATATTATTGTCTTCTCTCTCTCAATTTCTTTGCGTTTATGGAAATTGTTGAAAATATTTAGAATAATTGATCAATTATCATCAGCACATATCATCTGCAGATTAAACAGCCTTTTCTTCTTACATCAGAATAATTCACTCAGATGTACTTCACTCCATCATTTCTTAATTGCTTCTGAAGGTGCGGATTCGTGACTCAATAAATATTGGCAGGTTTCCAGTTCACCACCACCACCACCATTCCGTAGTAGTAGAAAATCACATTGTGTGGCATTTATTCATTTGCTGACCACCATTCCTGATTACTATCTGTCTTACATTTGCGTATTCTTTTATTCATCTCTAGCTGTCTGTGAGCAAAATGAATATTGTGGTAATTAACTGCTAAATTGCTCCCGTTTCCAGTTAGTCAAGTTCTCCTAGTTCTACGGCATATGTCCAATAAACGTCCCAACACCCATCAATTTTTCAACCCTTCTTCTCACAAATCAACTTTGTAAGATCATCTGCTTCAACAATGCAAGGATCAAATCTCAAATCAAAATGCAGTTTACCAAGAGGAAACAAAGACATGCAATGTTATAACTTATAAGCTATTAAAATTAAGAAAGTTTGTTAAAACAACGGGAAATCATTGTTTGCTACCGTAAATTTTATTGCAAGTCGTTCGTACACACAAACTTAAAAAAAACAACTGTTATTTTATGGAATGGAACAATGCATCATAAAATGATGCTAATACACTCACTTAAACACAAAAATTTTTGCAACTGAAATAAATGTGAACACGAGCTTTAGTTTGTTCGTTATTAGTTGAGTTGAGTGAAAGCAAAAAGAGCCACCAGCATCGAGAGCACTAATATAATGTGATACGGTGAGTGACCACTTCATCAAATTATTATCATAAATGTGTTTATCATCATCATCACTCAGCAGATTCACGATTTACAACACAACACCAACCAATCCTCGTCCTTGTTCTATCACTAACTTTAATTTCAACATTATCACCGTTCTTACTGCTGCTACACATTTGTATTACACAAGGAAACTTGATTTTCCTTCATAAGTATGGGTTGCGTTTTATCAATTCTAAAACATTACACTATGTTATAATGAACGAACTATAATATGAGTGAAAAAGTACACAGATATTCCTCTGGAATGTCCATTTTGTGTGAAATTCGGATTTCAGTCCGAGTTAGAAATTTAAAATCCAAAAATTACAAAACCGTGTCTCATTAAACGTTGGTACTATATAGTTTCTGTTTTGAAAGAGGGTGGGTGGTATTTATCAAGACTGAGATTTACACGAAATGTATTTGCACTGTAATGTAATTACAAAAGATAAGATTGCAACTTGTTGCCTGATGAGGCCCGTATGCTATATTGCCACCTGATTAGATGAAGAATCCGTAAAAAGATGTTGAAACAGTGCAATTACTTAAGGAAGGGTAGAGTTTGCGGTTTTATTGCATCATGGCAAATATGTAACAGATTTGTGATTGCCTGACAGTGAGTAATGAGATTTCTTGTCTTCACTCCGTCATGTCAACAAAATAGCTACCAGTATAAGTCCTGTAAACTATGTTTTGCAAAACGTTTAAAACGCTGTCATGATGATGAGTTTCTACAAATCTGGCCACGAAAGATTTTTCAAACTAAATAAATGAATGTCCACTACAGAATGGAATGGGTTCTTCTTTGTTTCGTAATAACTATAATGCGATTATTACTATGCCCATAATGCCCATAATGCCAAACTTGATCCCTGATTTGATTTTTGATTGTTATTACGCCTGAGAAGGAATGGAGGTAGGATGAACATATGGATTCATCCCTTCTTATTCATCACTGATGAAAGCTACCGGTTTGGAATTATGATGTACAATTGCAAATTACAAATTACACTCTACAATTTCAGAGTTGATGTGAACAACAAAAAATGAATGAAAAACTGAACAACAATCACCATTATAGGTTGCCGGGCATTGTCCCATGCATGTCGAACTTGTAATGTAGATAAACTTTACTTTTAGTTGAATAATTGCGTAAATGCGAGAATTCTTCCATTACAAAGTTTCAGAAATTTTGTAAGTTGCAATTTAAGCTATCACGTAATCTTCTGAAATTATAAAAATAAAAGTTGAAAAGTTTAGTAAATTTTCAACGGTTGCCTGTGGTATTAATTTCTTTAATAAATATATTGTGTTTAATAATTACGGCTTTTAGTTAATTTGAATTAATGCATGTGCAAATTTATTTTGAGACAATTCGCATAATAAACAAATAAAATATTTGAAAGGTTACGATATAACAAACGAGTATGCTACAGATTTATGGTATTTTACATCATTATAGCTTTCAAGGAGTTAAATAAAAATCACAAATTCCATATAATTTTTGGATCGTGTGCACTACCAGAGTGAAAAAGCATAAAAATTGCAGGAAAAGTACACATAAGTGTTTCTCCTCCTCCTTGAAGAGAACTTTTTCCCAGCTTTTTGAAGTGAGTGTTGACTGTTTTGTTTCATTGGTGGATAATGAGGCAGGATGTCCATTTATTTTCCTAATTTACTCAACAAGTCGACTTCAACGGCTTGAAATTTACCAACATCAGCATCCAACATCCCACCGATTAATAAGTGTTCTCTTAATAATCTCTCATTTTGTTTTGATTCTCTGATACACTCCTCAACAACCCAATTATTATCATTACTAACTCTTTTAACTGCATGATATTATTACGCATGCATTCCATATTTACTTGCAACAGTAAATAAGTATTTGTACATTCTGCTCAAATTTTGATCGTTGAACTTCCGTCTTCACATTTCTTCACATGCCAAACAAACTTTGTTGCTGTCTATGGAAAGTATAATTCCATGTCATTTATAAACTTTGTTACAGTGAAATGTTGGAATTTGTCTCTATCAACATGAGAAACCATGCAATTACAAATCTTAGTACAAATACGTGAGACTTCTTCATGTAAGGTAAAATGAATACAATTCAGCAAATTTGCGATTCATCCACATGTGCGTTTTATTATTTTCATAAACTTGTTACATTATGACTTGGAATATTTGCGTCCATTCATGTGTGGATGACCCATGAAATAAAATATTGAATTTCGTGGAAGCCTTACAGCTTATCGAATCCAATTGTGAGAAACAAATGATGCTGAATTTGTTGGTTGATTGCAAAACCTCTTGCTGACTTGACTTGACGTTGCTGCTTTGCTGTGTTTCATCTTTTCGAAGTGCAATTGATGTAGAAGGAATGTGATTGAGGAGATGTGCACATACTTTCACGTTTGGTTTAAAAGTGTAAGGCAAACCTGAACAAAAAGTTAGACAAGTCACACAATGTATGAAGTCGCCCTTTTTGCAGAATAATAGTAGTAGCTATTTATTTGGGAAAAGCAAGCCAACTCCATTTGATGCACGAACTGTCAGTTCTCAAACCATGGCATGCACTTAATGGACCCTCCGCATAACATTTTTGAGGTATATTGCATCTTTATTATCCACCTTAATGTAATGGCAGTGAACTTGAGTGAAACCAAACTGCACTCTTCATTTCTCCAATTTTAAATAAAAGCTATCATACACAAATAAAAATTATTATATCCCTGCATGCCTGCCGTATAATGCAATACCACCCCACCAAATGTTTAATGTACGGGAAAAATTCACAATCTCGTCATAAATCAGTGTTGTTTGAAGTGGTTAATTTTCACAAATTATTGCAACACTATCCTTTTTCTTGTAATGATGGAAGCATGATGGAAACAGTGAAATGGCGGAGAAGAAATTTAATTCAATATAAGAAAAGTATTCATCCACGTATACGATATTTGAGTTTTTATCTTTTTAATATGAAACCATTAAATTGCGAATTAGTAAATTCAAGCACACCGATTTTGATCACTCTGCTAATAACAGGGGACTAATGAAGTCAGGTTTATAGTTCTGGAATTTTTAAACAAATTCTTATTTATTCATGCTCTGCACATATCATACCTATTGTCATGACCAGTCTGCCTGTCTTCTGTGTGCATATAAAAAACCAAGTCATAAAATGAATACACTATTATAATACATTAAAATGCTTTTAGTCAACTTCGCAACTTACATTTTAATGCAGCATACAAAAAGTTCAATAATGTGCTGATTACGTCCATCAACTCACCTAATCCTATACAACCGGAGGGAATGTCTTACCAGTTATACAAAAAGAACCTTCGTTTTCATCATATGAACTTAATTTCAAATGAAATTGTTATAGTAAGCTACCAAGCTATGTTTGTATCTAAAGTAATTTTTAACATAGTCCAAAAACTTAAGATTCTGAATTAGACGCTGTAACATATAAAATTTTTGAAATATTATATTAAAATGCTAAAGAATTTCATTATCTAATTAGCTAACAAATTAAACATTGGCTAGACAAGAAATATGGTGGTTAGTTTATCCTATTTAGACAAAATTCATATCTGTATTTATAAAAAGTACTACTTTCTCCACCTTCACCGTAACTGGTAAACTCTTTCAACGGGATTGATTTGAGAGCGAAGTGGTTGTGGTTGGTCCTACCAGATATCGCATGAGGTGGCGACTTACTTTGTTGAGTTATAGAACCATCTCATGCAATTGTGTATTTATTATTATACCTATGTATATTAAAGATAAAATAAAAAATAGTGTTAGCATGTTGAATCTCAATTTTGAAAAATGATTGTTCCTATCTTTTTATATCATCACATTGCATTTTACTATCACAATAACATATATTTATACCATTTATTTATATTACGGGGTTACATTTTACATTAAATCGCAAAATGTCGCATAATCCTAGAAAACACATACAGTATTACTAAAACAAGTCCAAAAGGTTCATCCTACTATAAATGCCGTCTTTCATATGCTTGGTGCGCAGGATTCGCATCTACAACTGCTGATAAAGGACGACCCTGTGTAACTTTTAAATTACTATCACGTTTATTTGAACACCCAAATGCTATAAATGAACCGAAAATTATCAGCAATTCACAGGTCCAATGGTGATACCAAACATTTTGAACATTGATTATCTATCATGAATTATTACTTGGCTTTATCGAGTATTAAAAGTATGTCGTATCTATTAACTTATCTTGAACTTTGTCTGCATTAGAACGCAAAACACCTTCAGCCTTGTCTGCATTGTTACACAATTCAAAACAGTGCGTTCTTGTATTAATTGTTTTCTTATCTGACAGCCAACCTATGATGTTTTGTGAGCACTGATCACGCTTGTCCATATTCAATTAATGGCGTTGCCACCATTCCTGGGCACCTATCGTCTGAGCCTGAAGTATGAGTTGATGCGGTTCATTGTCATTCTTGACTTCATTTCGATTACATTCGAGGAAATTTTGGTGGCGTATACCGCTAATTATTATTTGCATATTCCCAAGAGAAATGTAAAGGAAGTTGGTGGACGAATAACGTTGGACACGTTTATTAGTCGCTGTGAAAAACGCTGGACCTTTTTGTATAGTGTGGCACTAACCTACAACAGGCAAGAGGGTGTCGGCTTACTGATAACAAAGGTAATCCAATCGCGGAAATTATATTTAGCTAATAAGACAAGGCATTGTGCATAAATTCACACTACAACGAGAATGCAGGTATTGCCCATAGGGCTAAATTAAAATATATTTGCTATTAGTTATATCTGTAATATTCATATACAAACAAATTGCCGTTTAACATCAATAATTGATTCCCAGTTATTTATACACACTACTACAAATCTGTTCTACGATTAAGGTCACAACGCGAGCGGATGGGAGTGCGTGATAAAGAACTGGGCGAGATTGGATTATTTTAAAATATAATATAATACAAACTATAATAAAACTATAAAATATAATACAAACATTTAGATTACCAATATGGTGAACATATCACATTGAAGTTGATTATTTGCTATTGGTAACATATATCACAATTATATTGCAACATCACTTTTTCAAATTGTAGTTCGATAATTTCGATTGAAGAAGAATCAATACAAATCGAAATTAAATCGACTTATAATGTTTTCTACCAATCCTGAATTTACATCATTACAAATTCATCCAGCTCACAATTCCCGAGACACCAAATTTGGAAATAAGAACCTCCGAAAGTCAACTCACATCACTAATGTTTGTGATTAACTGTGTCAATTTAAAGTACCGATGGCTAGCTTAAAGTTTTTCTCTCTACTATGATCTGACTAGTTCCAAAAGCAACTGATCATTGAATCTCTTCTAGTTGGAAATGATCTTGGCAGTGGAAATGGCAGTGGGGTGAATCTTTCGGGTATGTTCCAGCAATGCGCGTCGACTCCTGAAGTTCCTGGAGGGGTGGCAATTCTGACACGGATGAAGTTCCTGATTCTCGTGTTCGGTTTTGTAATGGTGCCTCATGGAATCAGCAGATGCGTAGGGTTTTTGACAACCTTCAAAGAGGCACACAAACCTCTTTCCGCTCATGACGCTTAAATGTCTGTTGAGACTGGAGGCACTGGTGTATTTCGTTCCACATTCACAGTGGAACCGCGAGGAATTCAAGATCGTGATACGCCCGTGCTTTACTTTATCCTTTTGTATATTTTGCTTTCGTTTTGGTTCCTATAATTGAAAATTACCATCATGAGTTACTTCTTGGCGCCATTATCCAATTACTCACTTTAATCGACCCAATCGGTTTGTACATTGTGTGAGAAGACTTAGGTTTTGTTCTGCTTACAGCTGAGTCATCGCATATTTTTGCTACTACTCCTATAGTAGATGAAACCTACGGATTTTGGTAGATATAATTACCTTGTTAAGTGGATTATTAAGTTCCCAACTTTAACTTTGGAGCATTACCCCAGCAACATCTTGAAAGTCCAAATTAGACCGCGACTGTGGTACCTCCTAAATTGGTGTTAATATTATATGTGCATTGTAGATTCAATTTGCACGGATTTATAAACAAAGTCGCTTACAATAGCTGATAGGATCGGTAACTTTCCCTGTTCCTCAGGGACCTGCTTATCTCCTCGCTCCATCGTGGATGTGCTGTCCGTCTCTTCTCGCTGTTACAAATTGCAACCCATATAATGTTGTGAGAATTTTAGCATGGAGGCTGATATGCACTTACCAATGGTTTGGTATTGGCACGTTCCAAAAGCTTTCTGGTGACTGTGAGGTCATCGTCCTTCTTTTTAAGTAAGTTGTTCAATTCCTAAGCAGTCGAAAACAATGGCGAATGTAATTTTAATCCCAGCAAATTCCACCAAAATTCGCCAATATTGTATGCGAATTAATAATATAATTTATGTCTCACGGAAATCTGCTCATGACATGCGGTTATAATGCCATCTTTGAGTGAAAGTTTCTTCTCAGTATATAGTAATTCCTGCCGCAAGTCCTGTATGAAGTTAAGTTCAAGTTAGTGTCCAGTTCAAGTTAGGGTCCGAACAACATTTTCGGTTACGTGTGTATAGAAAGAGTAATAATATTCTCACCGTAATGTTCAGTTGACTTTCTAGAAGTTTTGCTTCCTCGGAATGCAATTTATGTTTGTATTGCTGGAAAAATTGACACCATTTAATTATGTCTTTCTATATGAGCATTAGACTATTTCGGATTAGGCTAATAGTCAGATATGCCATTACAGAACAACAGTTAATTTATATGCGTTAACTTAAACCATTGTATGCAATAACTTAAAGCATTGATAATTAGTTGTTTTCGTACATTAATGGCGGTTTGACTTTTCTCAATTTCTTGGTCCTTGTCCTTCAGCTGCTGCTGGCACCCCTAGAAAAACAATTCCCAACATTTAGCTTGACTTATAGCTTAAGTTAAAATCGTACCATTTCATGGGGAGTTTAAAATATAGTAAAACTTACATGTGTTTCCAACTCCTTTATCCTGGATTTAAGCGTTGCGATTTCCATCGCCATGGTCTCCTCGCAAGCCTTCCGGGCTTGATTAATTTTGTCAGTCGAATTCGATTCCATATTTGAAATTGACATGAAACAAATTAGCCAATGTCATGCACATTAGGATTACAAAGTACACTTACCAATTCTTTCATTTGTTCTCGATGTTGGCTGATTTGCATATCGGTGACCATGGCATGCTGCTGCCTCTCTTCAACTAGAGTTTGTTGGAGGATTCGCAGCTGCCCCTCTTTTTCCTATTAGAGCAATTCAATTTGTTCAAATAAACCATTTCGTAAGATTAATAAGCATTAATTTAATCCTACCGCGTTAAGGGTGACCAGCCTGTTATTCTCCTTCTCGTGAATGGCCCGTTCTTCAGCATGGGCATTTTGTTCAGCGCCCAAACACTTTTTTGCATCATCCAGACTGATCTCTTTCTCCTGTAGGTTCATTATAAAACAATTATTTATTTTTACTCCACAACTTCCCAAGCAAAGTGCCATTACAAAATAGTTCTTACCATCAATTCGTCCCGGCAAAGCCTAAGCTCATCATCCTTCTTGGTTAACGCACATCTTAAATTCTCCCCCCTAGTACTTGTTTCCTGTCAAAATTCAATTCAATTAATCCAAATATTCAATTAATAAATAAACATTAATGTGTCTTACCGAGTTGAAGGTGAGTAGCCTTTGAATTTTCTGCTCCAGTATGGCCCGTTCTTTGGCATGTGCATTTTGTTCAGCGTCCAAGTACTGGTTGGTATTATCCAGATTGAGCTGTTTCTCCTGTAGGTTAATTACAAAACAATTCTTTGTTTTTACCCCACAACCTCCCAAGCAAAGCGTCATTATAAAAAAACTTCTCACCATCAATTCCTTCCTGCAATCCACAAGTTCTTTATTCTTTGTGACTAATGCTCACTTTAAATTCTACACCCTAGTACTTCTTTCCTGTCAAAATTAATCGCTATGCTTAAAATTTGCATCATGAGTTTAATAAATGTCGCGTTTAAATAAATTAGATTACCTGAAGCTTCGCTTCCTTCTCAGAATTCTCATTTCTGTAATGTGTGAACATTAATGTTGACACTTCCTGAAATTGGAGGGGTGGCATCTCAATGTATTCCATAGAGGTCACAAAAGCTTTCAAAATATCTGAATTCCGAGAGAGGTTTCCAGTCGACGGTAATTTTATTGGTCGTGCGTGGCGGAATGGTTGAATCTCATCGGCTTTTAACAACAATTTGTCAGGGTTATCTGCGACAAGTTTAAATCATTCAGTATTTATATCCAAATGTTAGCATGTTAGAATATTATACCGTCCCAGCTGACTTTCCCCCTGTTGCTGCAAACTATTTCTTGACAGGATGCCCGGAATGGCACATTAGCCGTCAACTTCAGAATTGCGGGTTTAATAGTTGTCGTAATCCATTTGCATCGTAGGGCTTAATGGCCAGCGACAATTTTCTATTATAGACACGAGTGTTTTGTGCGTCCCGTTTGGTTGTTTGCTAGGGAATCCCATCATGGGTAGGGCCAACAGGTTTAGACCTTCAGATCCATGACCATACACATCCCTGTAGTCCTGAAACGGATTACTTCCAGTATAGATTTCCATAATGGTAATCCCGGCTGCAAACGAGTCCGAATGTGGTGAGTAGTGCAAGATATTGTCTGACAGCAGCTCAGGACCGAAGTAGGTGATGGTCCCACACAACCCACTCTCCACATATTGACTTCCCTAAAAATGATACGGGTTAAAGCCTACATTTCTTATTATATATTAAAATGTACCTTGGGCACTTCGACCGCACAACCAAAGTCCGTTAGTAGAACGTTGCCGTTTGCGGAAATCAAAATATTGTCAGGTTTGACGTCACGGTGAATAATTCGGTTCGCACCCAAATATCCAACAACGTCAATGAGTTGCCAAGCTATGCGTTGGAAGGAGGTTCGCGGTAAATTATTCCACTGGTTGCGGAGAAATCCGTCTAAATTTTAATATTATTAGTAATGACAAGAATGCGTTTGTAACATGTTATGCTAACTTACATATGCAGTACGCGGAAATGAAAATGTAGCTCGTTTACGAGCTAAACCCTTGGAGTATTCGCTGAATTCCGCAATGCTTCAGCTTATTTTGCAAACGCAGTTCGCTAATGATAACAGTGGATGGTGTGTCATTAATTGACTGCACCTTCATTGCGAATACTTTCCTCTGCAAGGTATCCTGTATCATTGAAATTAATTAATTTAATACAATAAACACATACCCTAATGTGATAACCAGAAAGGTTTCGTTTTTCTTACCATGACTTTTAAAACCGATCCATACCCACCCTTTCCAACTGGTTTGAGACAATTAAATCCAGATAGAGACTGGGACGGAAGGTGTGCCTTCATATTCGTGTAATGGCGTATTTCTACTTGTAGATTTTCCTGCTTGTATGCGTCTCCAGCTGCATTGTAGAAGGCCTCCTCGAGTCGGTTGATATGCGTAGAGATTACGTCCGACATGCTGGTCATCTTGAAAATTTTGGATGGGTCTGTGTAACAGTCAATAATCAATATGTATTTGTATTAGTCTCACCTATGTATTTCTATTTAATCTTTATATTTAATTTAATTAATTTAATTTGCCGCATAATTAACCGCATATTTAATTTGCGTGTTGAATACTACTGGAAAGTAAACTACTAAGAAGGGATAATGTGATATCCAATTAACTAGTATAATAATGGTTTCTTGTCGCTTATACCAAATCCCTACCGTGCAACCTACTATTTTTAAGTAAACGGTACAAAATGAAAATTCAGTTCTTACCTCGTTAACGACTTCTTCGTCCTCTTATTATGGGTCTTATAAGTTGTTGAGATTTAATTACCCTTCTCACGTGCACCCTTGGTTTTTATGAAAATTAACAGTCCACCTCCCTGAAGATTACAAAATATTTACAGTTTTAGTACAGTGGTACAATTTAAGACTAACCAACCCAGCTAAAACGTGTACCAGCAAGAGAACAATGTACGGAAGGAGATCCAGCCCCAATTTGTCCCCAATACACCAAACAGCTTTAAGCGCTCCTTGTCTCGCTAAATCATTACCTCCCGAGCCCAACTGACAGCAGAACTCTTGCGATTATTGGCTTCACTTTGTCAGACATGGATGTGCAAACTGCCATGCTTCGTGATGCTAAATGTCGCATCACACGTTACGGGGGCTGCAGAAGGGTGCACAATTTCTCGGCTAGAAAAACTGCACAAATTAAGGCCGAAAATATCTAAACAAAAGTGATGTTTTTTGGGATGACTCACATGTGGGTTCCAATTGTTTGTTAAAGGAGGGTGAAATAATTTCCAATACGAGCCATTTATTACGTTTTGACCAATTTCATCCCAATCTGAGTATTTGTGATTCCAGGACACCAAGAGTTAAGTCCCAAAATCTAGGAAGATCGTCCACAACAGCGGAAGATACGGCCGTAAGCGTTAACTAGAACCACTTACATTACGTCAACGCCGTAAATTCTCAATTTTAAGTTTTGTAAGATTTTTTTTGTGTCGAGTGAGAGATTGGATGGGGTTCCTGCAATGATTGAAATCCCGAATTGAACTCGCACCGATTAAAGAATGCAAACTATCCTATCCGTTCTCTGCCAAAAGCATTTTGAGAAGTACATTTGGTACAAATTTTACGGAATCCTGTCCCTAGAGGGGAATTTGTGTTTAATCGAATACTACCTCAATGGAAACTATCTTGTATTCGGAATTCGATTGATCACGCAGCAGCAACATGAGGGTTTCCCAGTTCTGGAGCATTTGTTTCCGCTTTCTTCGAAATGCATAATTACAAAATATGGAACTTCTGGGAGTGTTATTCCTTTCGACGCCATATGTGAGCTCCCAATGAACTATTACAATCAAATAATTTACGCCTCCTTCTGGTACGCAATTTGTCACTATTACTCCAATAAGATTATATTGTGATGATTTCGTTTGTTTTTACCTTTAGGTTTTGGCAGTTATTCACGTTAATTGTGTACATCCTTTCAACATCTATTGAATTAGGTTTATTAACCTTAATTGGAATGAGAAATAGAGCATCGTTGTCCAAAGTTGGCCCGCTTCCATGCTCTGCTGACAACATCGATAACATCAATTTCATCCAGCTATTTATACTCATACAATTATTCAGAAATACGAATATTGTCGAGTTCAAACTATTGGTCGTTAACCTCCTGAATCCATTAAAATCCGACCGTGCTGAAGAAGGGCTGTCGCGGAAAAGGAATTTTACTACAATGCAACATATGACGAAAGTGTAAAATGGATTTCCCATTCCAACTAAATTAAATATCAACTTCATTTGTGCCTTTACTATCTATTAAAATCATAATGCATATTTTATTTAATTAAAATACTAATTTTGAGTACCATGATACGATACGTTGTCACTTATATATTAATCCTTTGTCATTTTATATTTTCAAATGATAAGTGTCCCAAGTATCTCCAGAAATTGTTCTACATTATCATCAACAGTATGCAAAGGGCTGCTGGCATGGACCCTCCGAATTTAAAATTGCAGCTATCTGGAGTTCCATTGCTCTTTATGGCACTTCGTGCCAAAATTTCGCAATTTGAAATTCTCCGCACCGATTCTAGAACTTTTAGAACTTTCGCAACTTTCCTCCAAAGAGCTGTAACTTGAATTTCGCTACGGATTTCCTTCGGCTTTTAAAATTTGGAACTATTTTCACTAGGTAAAGGAATGCTTTGGCATCGGCCAATGTGAAACAGTGACTGCGGTTGTGTTATAAGAATCCTGCACACTATTGCGCAGCAATATGCAAAATTAGAATTTGCACGTTTTTTTTGTACGTTTTCGCAATTTGTGCAAAAAGTAGTTGTGCGCCACCCCGATATAATGCATATGCAAAATTTTAGGATTTGCACGTTTTTTTGCACTTCGTCGCGATTTGTGTAAAAAGAAGTTGTGCGCCCCCCCGATATTTTTGCAGATTCAGTTTCCTCTTGAAATTCTGCGCATTTTGGTATATTATAGTCCATATCTTTCGTCATTCAATTTTCTTGATTATTAGGGTAACTCGTTAAATTTTTTGGGGCAACGTGAGACCAAAGTGGGGTGTGGTAATGCGGCAATATGAAGCAATGGGTGCAGTCAAAAGGTGTAACCATCAAGCACCTGCACAATAAGATGTCTGCACATCATTTTGAGGCAGTATGGAAAATTTTAGATTTTGCACGTTTTTTTGCACATTTTCGCGATTTGTGCAAAAAGTAGTTGTCCGCCACCCCGATATTTTTGCAGATTCGGGTTCCTCTTGAAATTCTGCGTAATTTGGTATATTATAGTCCATATCTGTCGTACGTTTTTTTTCATGACGTAATGGTAGTAGGGTAGTTTAAAGACGTGAAATCCAAAGAAAGTGATTTTGTTTATGAATGTGGTTTTTGCATTATGATTAAGTTGTAATTTTGAATGAATGAAAAGAAAGATTAATCATATTCCTAGATATCGTGGAAGACATGCAAGTACACTTTCCTTCATTGTATAAATCATGTCTCTCTATATAACCTTTACAAAATGAACTTAAATTAAAGATTTAGAACGTAAGAAAGTAACGCTCAAATTTAAATGATCATGTTTTGTAGTTATTCATTTAGGCACTCACACATCAAGAGTCAAATTGGAGAAGGTCCTGTTATTGTAAGTGCTACATATCAAAGAGAAACTGAGAAATGTGAGACGCATTCCATCACAATATACAGAGTAGCATATATCGTAGTCCATACGTCTAAATGGATTAAAAGGATTAACAAAGCCTCCCATCCTGTCTGCTTGTCGTCCTCGGTAATCCTTACACATTTGTAACTTTGGATGTTTTGTAACGTGATCTGTGTTGTTGTTGATTGGTTTTCTTCTTACCTAAGAAATACCAACCAAGTCTATTCATATTCGTTAATTTTACTTTGTTCTAAATTCTGTGTTCATTATTCTACAAGATCAGATTGAACTAATATTGAGGCAAATGCTAAAGAGTTTGAGATTTTAAAATGGCGTATGAAGTATTTTCAACCTCAACTCAATGCGTGTGCAACAAATAAAACTAGAT
>JAQFZJ010000146.1:0-57967 GCA_034695645.1 Folsomia fimetaria | reverse complement strand
TACGAATCACCCGGAAAATGACGGATGTATCAACGCAGTTTTGATTGTTTAATTTCATTATAAATGTTGCTTTACATTTATGAAAGTAGAATTATAATAGTTGAATCTTATTGACGACACTTCGGGTGATTTCTAATGTTTGAATCCAAGAAAAGTCATCTTGATAGGTTGTCACTTAGTCACTTATCCTACGAATACAAAATGATAGTCAGCATGCATCATCTCGAAGTCTTCAACCTGAACGTTTTTTTTACAGTATAACGAAAGAAAAGGGAGATAAATGCAAGACAGACGAGGCCTGGTTTATTTAAGCTGTGATTGCTGGCAATAGCATTATTATACCCACGACAAGGAGGAATAAGTCAAAATGACGATAAGCAATAATACTACCACGACTATCCTGAGATGTCGTTGTGCTTTGTGATGTTGAAATTGAAGTCGGACCTGTAGCATTAATATCCAATGGTTCCACAAAATCATCCCCCGGATCCACCCCGTAATGAATGTCGGTTCCTTTACTGTATGCCCACGCCATTTGCTCCGAATTCCACCCGAAACCAATTTCCCCATCTTTAGTAATGGCAATTACACCACCATCGGCGTCAGGGATTCGGGACGCCATTCCTGCCAGGACTGTATTAATTGCAGTTGTGGCGTTTATGGTTCCTTTATGATGAAAATAGTATTATTTACTATTGATTGATTAATTTTATTGCGGCAATTAACTCACCTCCTTCAATCAGATTCGCTATGCGTGAAGCAACCCTATATCGGATAAAGGCTTCACCTGGGAATTGCATATAGGAGAAAATTATTAGTACGTTAGATTACTACACTCGAGAATAAACGAATTAGTTTTTTTAGCTCACCCCACCCGGTAGCAGAAATACCAGCAATTTCATCATCTGCTAAGGTGCCCCCACCCACAATTGGAGTGTCGCCCACACGGCCATTCAGCTTCCCGGACAGACCACCAGTCGAAGTACCAGCAAAGAGTTGTCCTTGTGAATTTATCGCTACTGCACCAACTGTACCCACGTCATAATAGGAGCTTCGTGGTTTTCTAGAGCTTGACTTATGGTAATCCATACTCCAATTTGCGATAAGGCTAGAAGTAGGGACTAGGGTCATGCCGGAATTGAGTGCAAACATTTCTGCCTCGTATCCAACCATGAAGACATGCTCGGAAGTATCCTTGACCAGTTGTGCCAGGGTTATTGGGTTCTTTATGTGGCGAACGGCACCGATGGACCCTGCATGTAATTAATGAATGTATACATATGGCACGGCATTATAATCTAGGATATCGACGAGTACCTCTCCGAATTACATATATGTTGTTTCACCTACCTGCAGTTAAATCTGTGCCATTGATGAGAATAGCGTCCATCTCAACTTCCCCAGTAGCTGATAGGACTGATCCGGTACCTGTGACATTAATTCTCTAATTGTATTCAGATAACCAACTTATCATCTTCAAGTTACAGTCATTAATTTACCAACCTGCATTGAACGCAGGAGAATTTTCCATCATCTTGATAGCTTCGATTACCGCACTTTGCGCATCATCTTCATTTTCGAGGGCAGCATACCCAGCTCGGATAGCTTGTACCATGACCAGTTTCTTTGCGGTGCCATGAGCTGGGGTTATACTTCCAGCACCACCGTGTATGATAAGGATCTTTTCACCAGCTAGCAAAAGAAAGAGACTAGATTATTACGTTTATGCATTTTTGCATTTAAGTCTTTTCCATCAATAAATGCAAAATAAACATACCTTGAGCCTTTATCAAAGTAACACTAACACTACAAATACATAGCACTAGAGCAATAGTAACGCTCCCACATAAATAAGATGGTAACATTTTCCAAAGTATACACGATATTTAAATGGTTAAATTTAAATGGCTAAATTAAATGAGTTTTATTACTAATAAAATACTCAAGCTCCAACTATGTGTAATACCACTACTTCCAAACTACATATACATTTAATTTTAACTCAATAAATGTGTTGCAATCAACACACTAAAATGCAGAGGAATATAGGAATATGATATCTCAATTGTTACGTGTATGCACCACCACATATTAGTAGATATTATAACACTATGCACGCCTATATTGATTAGCTGGACATTTCAGCAATATCAGTATGAATATTCAATTGGGAAAATACACTATGACTTTATAAATTTCAAGATAAACATCCGATATCAATCATTCATGAAACAATGCACATTGTATGTAAAAGACAAAAAAGTTATTTATCCATTAAAGCTGATGCATTCATGTAACTGTAAATATGTAGGTACGCTTAATCAATTTGTGATTGTGAACATAATAATGACATTGCATTGGTACCAGACCTGTTCCTCACCTCCACTGGTTGAGATTCGAATTTCAGATGTAAATTGTGTCTACTTTTGGTCACTTCGCATTTTTACAAGGCTTTTGATTAACAAGTTTGATTGACGACCAGTGGAATAGGTACCAACATGAGTGACATTAATAATTATTTTCGTTTCACTAATTTAGGGATAAGCCCAAATGTAATAAGATTTTCGTGTAAAGTTAGTGTGGTGTTTATATATTTAAAATTTATAACAGTATTTATTATGATTGTTTCAGTCGTACAGGATTTGTGGGTTTTTTATAATATCAAGAATTTACATCGGCCTAGTTCGGAAATTGGAATGCAACAGGAATGTATTGTTTCATGAATCTCTTGTATAAAACAACCATGATCAGTCTTAAGGTAGTGCGGAATTAATATTTAAAAGCGCCGCTGTCTGCAAGGACAATCATCAGATTTTTAATGGTGTCTCCATCCAACTCTTGGAATGATTCTGACTGCACAACTGTGTAAATATAAAAATAATTAAGGTTACCTCGAGAATCATTTCCGATGAATGTATTAATTAGACAAACCCGCCGTTAAATGATGAAGCATATACTGGAAACTGAACTCCTCCAACTCCTATAACACAAGCATTAGATAAATATTAGTTTATTTAAAAACTATGTTTTAATCTTTCACCTTTGCGTTGTATTGAATCGCGGATGCATACAGTCTAGCAGCATTGTCAATAGTAATAGACTGTTTTATTAAAATTTCACATTGATTTCGTAATTTGACTTCGCAATAATAGTTGGCGAGCTTCAAAAGATCTAATTGATAATAAAAATGAGTATGCATTGAAATGTGTGTAATGTTGCTGTACAATTTTGCTTATTTTACTAACCAACGGCTTCTTCTGCAGGTAAATCGATCTTATCTGTATACAAATATTGAAGGAATGCTCGGAAAACAGTGAATCGTACAGTTGGCTCAACATTGATGATTCTGTATAAATTAATAAATGGTAAAAATTAGTATGTAAATTATTTTGATGTAATATTATATCTCCGAAACATACGGTTCTTGATTTTCTTCCCATTTTCCATTGAACATACATCTGAAGTGGTCGGATCGGATTTTTAGTATGGCTTTGTGAGCATTTATTAGTTTCCCTTCCACTGAAAATTGGATGTCGCAGGTTTTCTGTAACCATCACAGTTTTTAATTTATAAGACTGACTAACAGTTCAACAATAATTTTCTCAAATGTCTTACCGGGTCATCAAATGCTAATTTAAGGGCATCCACTATACCCAAATCATCTGTTTGTTTAGCTTCAATTGGCTGATACGTTACTGGAGGAGTAGAATAACAAGCGAAAACATCATGCAACGACGAGAACAGTGTTTCAACAGGACTGGTAACCGATTGTCCTCTGCATTGGCCCCACATGTATATCTTCGTGTGAGTTTGGCAAGCACTAATGTGTCCATAATGAATTGCTGCGATATCAATAATTCTGCCAATTTCAGTCGCCACACGAATCGGACTTGACATGTTTGACTTATGAGCAGCTCCTAACTGCCCGTAAGAGTTAGCGCCCCATGAATATAAAATACCATCATCAGATAAAGCCAATGTGTGAGCTGTTCCACATGCGATCTACAGAGAGCACAAACATAAATAAACATTTACTTGATTTGTCGGATAAATAATAATAGTGAATGATATCAGGGTATGTACCTTTGTGATAAATATGTTCGGAAGCACCACTTTCGTAGGATTGTACTGGTTGACTGTATTGCCCAAACCTGATATTATTATAATAATATCATCAACCAATACAAATAATAATATCTAAATTAACTTTTATCAATATCTCAAAATTTTTACCTAATTGCCCATTTCCGTTGTAACCCCACGCATAAACCTGCGAAAAGTTTTAGAGCATGTTTACATTCCTACATTTACATATTTCCCTTTTTAAACAGTACCTCCCCCGTATCGCTAACCGCGAAGGTTGAAGTCTGTCCACACGCAATTTTTACGATTTTAACATTTCCTATCACTGCAGACACTCTCCTAGGCGTCGGTTGATTGGCAGTTGATCCGCACCTTAATAAATGAACACACAGGAAGCATTAATCATTAAATCTAAGAAAGAATAATGTGATCCAAGATACATATATAATATGTGTACCCAATTTGTCCACTATTGTTCTGCCCCCAAGCAAAAACTTCACCGTCTGATGTAACAGCAATAGTGTGATGGCTTCCACAACTCACATCAATTATTTTCTTCCCCAACAATCCAGTTGATACAGCAGTTGGAACAACCGTTTGACAGCTATATATAAAAAGTATACAAATGTAATTTACGAACAATCGATGTCTAACGCTTTAATATATTACGAAGTGGAAAGTCCGAGCTGAGAAAATCCATTGTGACCCCACCCGTATATTATCCCTTCCTTGGTGTATGCAATCACATGTGGTCCTGCTCCATAACTGAAACCTACAACACACCACACACCCACAATTTTTAATATAGCCTTTAGTCAAAATTCAATTTGTTTTACATCGTATACATTCATTTCATACCAATAATACTTTTCTGGCACAAGTAGTCAACCTTCATCGGTGTCAAGCTGGAAGTTACACTTTCCACGCCAAGACATCCGCTACTATTTGACCCCAAACTGTAAACATCGTCATTTTTCATCACGAGAATCGCTTCGTGGCCCAAGTTCCCTGACAAAATCAGATTGAAATAGTAAATTACTTATAAATCAAGTTGTATTATTATTAGTTAATTGAAATAGATACCGAAAACGCAAGCAATCTTGATATTAAGAATAAAACTTGGCTCCAACAAGCCGAAAACAGTCCAATTTTTAAGTTCCATTTCTCAAATTTTTCAAACAGTTGTAATTTCCGAAATCTCTTACACTAAAATTATGTAATAAGTTCTTCACATTCTTCTTTCTTATATTTAATGATTAATTCTTCCTTCCATGCAAGGTACAATTACTGTTAATTTAATTTCGCTATTTCTCCAGTCCAAGCAGGCAGTGACGAGTTTGTATGTAATAAACCCTAATGAATTGTACACGGTAAATCCCAGCTGAGCAAAGCCAACCACCGACTGGATGTTAGGTTGCTGTTCCTTTGTTGTTTGTGTTGCCAAGCGTTATTAATTATGCAATCAGAAAATCATGGCCCAGTAAAAAAAAAACTTCCTTCATAAAACCTATTGCATGTTTTTTTATGTTTTTCAATACTTTTTTTTACATGCCATGTAATATTCTGACATTTCATTCTGGAGAGACGAAGAAAAAGAGTCAAAGATATTCTCTGACTAAAATGACACATCCGTATCATGTTTGTATAATCAAGGTGCATTTATGTTTCATTATGGATTTATTTTCGAATTGGCATCTCAATAATTGAGATGTTCTACTTATTTTGGAAGATATTCCAAATCACTTCAAAAGATTCTGCTTATACTGACTTTGAAAATATGTATTTTATTTTATTATTTTTACTGCTTTTTTATCGCTTTCCCTAGTTTTGATTTTGAAATATAGTTTGTTGCGTAGTATATAATATTTCGTTATTAATATGTATACTAATATGTTCTACTTATGTCTACAATGTCTCTTTGTAAATAATAACTCGTGTTCATAAATTCTCTTCCAATTTAGAGCGACGATACAGGAACTCAAAAATAAAATTCAATAAATATAAATAATGGGCATAGTGTTTTGTAAAGAAGAGAGTTTGTATCTGTAGCTTTATAATTTTTATTTTATGCCTTTCACACTCGCAAATAGAATAGTTTATTCACCATACAATTGATAATTTTGAAGAAATTCTATAAAAATCCTAATTTATATAATTGGACGATGTATAATTAAAAATAATATAAGCTTCAAATTAATTTCTTTGTTCCATATTTGCAGTAATATGTAATACACAAAGTATATTTATTATCTTACTATTTTTTATTGCTGGAACCTTTACATTTTGTACTGATAACGGCGTCAATTGGGAATCGGCGAGTCGAATGCGGAAGAAAATTATGTGATCATACTGATCATGTGATTCAGTGGATTATATTATACTTCTGGATAACCATTAAAAACCACACACAGCTTTAGGGAACATTACAGCTCCGTCCGTTGAGCTAATTAACCTCTTCCGTTAATAGGAATTGCAAATATTTGTAAAATTTAATGGCTTCTCTTGACTGTTTGAACAAGGCTCCAAACCAGTGGGAAGTCCTACTTTATCAGTCTGGCAAATATCATAAAATTCGCATGCTTTTGATCTTTAAAATCGCAAAACAACCAAAACACTCGAATCATGCAAATAAAAACCACCCCTTTGCTGGAAAATTCTACCCGCATGTGATACATTACATTATACATTGTAATACATTGTACTACATTTTTGTTTAAGTATAAGCTTTATAAAAAGATTATAATTATGTTTTGCCTAAAGCTCACGACTCTGGCCATATACAATTTTGTGTGGATAATATGCATTCTTAATTTATTAATTTCAGAAACACTTTTCTACTCGAAACAAGTTGTTCTTAAAAATTTTCAGCAGGGGACCAAGAATTATGTCGACACGAAAAATATAATTGTGACATCTAAATGGAAGAATTATACAGTAAAAAATAACTTGTAAACATTGAACATTGCTTTCCATTGTCATTCACTACTTGTTTGGTAAGATTTCCACCTTTATAAAATTCTGCATTTGTTTAAATGTCGAGACTATCCGATCCCAATCTTACAATGGGTGAAGCAATGTCAAACTGGAAAATGTTGATTTCAGTATTATTCCAGCGAATTAAAGTGGAAGCCCTTGAAGAACCAGTCGGTCTCATTCAAGCAAGAGTCAAGTCAATTAAATTATTCCAGCAGAAGAGGTTAAAACCAATAACAAGACGTCTACCTCGAATAAGCCTTTACTTTCGGTATATCAACATCAACATTCAGCGAGTGACATTCATTTTAGAACTAACTTGCTGTCAACAAGCTGTTAAAGTTTCAGATAGCACGTATTAATTTTTCTGTTCATATTGCAAGTTATGGAACGTGAGGTTGTGGCAATTGTGGGGAGGTAAGAAATGGCATTTTTACAGTCATCCTTGAATATTATATAAATGCATAATTTTGAAAATATTTTAGTGGACTAGTTGGAAAATCATGGGCAATGCTGTTTGCATCGGGTGGCTATGAAGTTCGGCTATTCGACAGCATCCCTGAAGTCCTTGCCAGCGCTCCGAAATTTATTCATGAAAATTTGCATGCATTGGAGGCAAAGGGGCAGCTGAAGGATCATAAATTGAATGCGGCAGAACAGTGCAAACTAATTACTGGTAATTAGTTGGGTTTAATTAATATAATAATAATAATTGCAGGAGGGCATGGTTATTATAAGTTTTTGCTATATATGCATAGCTGCTTCAAGCCTGAATGAGGCAGTGAAAGGTGCAACTTACATCCAAGAATCTACTCCAGAAGTTTTAGAGTTCAAGATTAAGGTCTTCGAAGACTTGGATAAAGCTTTGAATGCAGTTGGAAATACAAGGGCATATATTGGAAGCTCCACTTCGACCATCATGCCATCAAACTTTGTTGCAAATTGCAGCATCAAGGATCGAATGTTGGTTGCTCATCCGGTAGACATTTTTTAGCTTTTCTTTGAATCTGGATAGTTATATTTTTATATTTTCATTTATTTGCAGATCAATCCACCATATTTTGTAAAGTTGGTTGAATTGGTCCCATGTAAATGGACAAAGCCAACTGTTACTTCTCATGTGCGTGCTCTTCTCACATCTTTGGGGATGAAACCTATTGTAATGAACAAAGAACTACCTGGATTTGCCCTCAACCGAGTTCAGTAAGACCAAACCAAAACCTAATTAAACTAAAATTAAATGTGAATGAGACTGGTGAATGTTGGATTAAGTGATGTAGACATGTTTCCTCATATTATGTTAATTTTATGAAACTTGCAGATATGCCATATTAAATGAGACTTGGCGATTGGTCGCAAATGGAATTCTGAGCGTTGAAGATGCCGATGTCGTAATGAAGGAAGGGCTTGCTCCAAGATATGTTTTCATGGGACCATTGGAAACCGCCCATCTTAATGCACCGGACGGATTCAAGGACTATTGCAAGCGTTATGGTCAAGTAATTAATGACGTCTCTCAAACCATGACGGAAATTCCAAAAATGACGGAAGAGAGTTGCGTTGAAATTGATCGACAACTTCAAGAAATGGTGCCTAATAACAAACTGCCAGATCGCAGAAATTGGAGAGACGAAAATTTGGCTGAACTTGCAACTTTCAAGAAGAAATTGGGATTGTAGTTCAAATTACATGTCTAATTACATTTCAGCCTGATCATTACCGATGAGATCCCAACCAGAAATCATTTGCATGCACAGAAAGAAATAATCAAATCTAAAAAGAATACGGGTAAAGAAGAAATTACTATATTACATCAATCAACACACAACATTCAACATTATTGACCACAATGAAATTCGCCATGAATTAATACTTTATGCCATTATGCAGTTTCATTAGATTAATTATAATAAAAGCATAATATCATGGCATTTTTCTCCATTTTCATTCCTCCGTGTAGTCGAAATAGTAAAAATGATCTTTAAACTAATAAAATTGTACTCGTTGCATCAATGGTCAATCAAAATTTCTTTATCAGAACATTATTACACCAAATAACTTGGTAAATTAACCATAAAATACTCTTTGGAAAGCATACAACATAATGTAACAGTGGATTGCATTGGGGAGTGAAAACTTAACAAATGTAGTATAACAATAGATATGATATGCTTTATGGGATTGATGCATAAGGACTGAATGGTAATCATTCGCAAGGACGTTGCAGATCATAAAAGTATTTTGTACGTTACATTTAACATTCTCTATTTACTTTTCATTTCATCCTTGACTGTATTGCTTATTATTATGTATATGATCTTCATTACAACATAAGTAGCTCTGTGCTGCTTGCAAAAAGTTTTCAGTGATAGTAGTAAGTATACTAAACGTTCACGCAGTTGTTATACTTAACTATACATATGTATCGTACACACACCTTCGTCCATCAGTAATAATAAAACAGCAGCCGTGATTGAGAGATGAGAGATTGAGAGATTGAGTGCAACATGCGCAGTAGTGCGCACAACTGCAATCATCCACCACCATGTCAACAAAGCCCAGGTGATGCTCACTCTCTCCGCTCACTCAGCTTGCGAGTTTTTTGCCAGCGTAGCTGGCTGGCATGCTCTGCTTGTGCAGTAATAAACGGACTAATAATTTGCAGACTATTCGCTCATCATCTGGTCAAAAGAAGTTGTTTTTCTTTTATACCACTTATTTTCAGTACTTATTATTATTATCTTCCAGCTGCACTTTACTTACGTCTAATAATAAATAACACGAGGGTGCTCTTTGTTCAATGTTAGTTTAATAGTTAGAAGAATATGTATAGTACAACAAGGTTGAAGGTTGTGGTACACTGTATTGTGAATAATTTTGTTATTAAATGAATTACTGTGTTTTGGTTTAGAGATGCATAACCGTTTGGTAAGGCATTGTTTTTAATAAGTTCGGTATGTTTAGAAACATTCAACCCAGCAATCGGTTTCCTGAACCAAACAACAACGACGCTAACTCTAGAAGCAATAACCGTCCATGGATCCCTACGCCCATCGACCATCATCATCAACACAGAAGGGTGACATTGACATGGTATGTTTTAAACACAATGTTTTATATTATTCTAAAACAATGGGCGTTTATGGTTTTGCTAACTGGGTGCATTTGACAAATGATTGTCGACGAGTTGGATTTGAACTTTTCAAAAAGGTTGCATAGACGCTACGAAATTAAAAATATTCCAATGTCTCAAAAACTAGAAATTAAATTGACATCTATTTAGAACTTGCTAAATAAATGTTAACTTTTAACTCGGTAATCACTCGAGATGTATTCCTTTAGGATTAGCAGCATAGTTTAAAATGCAAGCAATACAATAATATTGATTTTTGAAATATGAAACTGCATTGTCCACTTAAAATTGAGTGCCAATTGTACAATTGTTTCGTAACATTGTTGAAATATAATATACAAATTCGAGGTTAATTGAGCAGATGGACGGATAGAATTGAAATTGTTATAAGTTACGTCACGTCCCTGCTGGACTGGATTGTTGTGCTAGTGATTTCAGTGAATCGCAACAAAAGAAGGTAAAAAAATCCTGTGTTGCACATAATGTACGACACCTTTCAGACATTTGTTTATTTTTCTTGATTTTTGTTTGGTATTTAATTATCAAACATGCAAAATGCATTTCCTAACTGTTCCAATTTCGCAGAGCAAATCATTCCTTGTGATTTGGTGGCGTCGCCAGGACGGCGTCTAGACTAGATTATGGCCAAGTGAGTGAGGGGGTCTGTTGTATTAGGATAGGTACGTATGGTATGGAGAATTTGAGATAACAGGCAAGCAATATGCGAGTTAAGGTTCGGTTTCTACAAGCTATGACACTCGAGGATTTTGAAATTTGCAGACTAGACCATTTTTCTGAATAGTTTAATCTGGCGTAAGATTTTATAGCAAAAGTAGTACATATTACAAGCGAGTCAGATTATTTTGACTAATTACAAGCAGTGAACGATTAGTTCACATTACAGCATATTTTCAACATGTCTCATCCATATCAAATCCGCTAAAAGTGTAAACGTCATTAACATCTTGTTGAATGAAAAGGAAGATAAGGTATAAACAATTCTGTGTTAATCTTAGTGTACATAATTTAGCAAAAGATAAGGTTTAACACATACATACATTGTCCAACTAGTCAACACTTCTTATCTCGTGAAAAAAAAATTTGCATTTTATTATTGGACGAACTCGAACTGAAAAAATGGTGCAGTGTTCCCTGTGAGCAGGTTGGGTTGGCGGTTGAGATTCGTAACCTCACTCGAATGTATAGCATATAGAGAGCAAAAAAGGTGGTTGGTTTCGTTCCTACGTTTTTGAAAGTCAACAATTTAAATAAAAATCCTAAATAAAATTACAGTTTTGATCCAAATAAATTATTACGGCTTAAATTTCACGAGTTTCTTTTTATCATTGGTCCTTTGGCACGTCTGCAGCACACTTTGTACTTATCTTATAGATGACTTTACAAAGTACTCTGTCTTTAGCTAGTTATGTAGTTAGGTGAGTTGAGTCGCAGATATGTATTCAACTTCCAGGAGGGTGAGAGTGAGTGGGAGTGGTCCTAGGTGGTAGTGCTATATTTATTAAATATCTTTGTGGGTGTAGGTGGGTAGATGAAAAGGTAAGTGTGTGGATTTCATCAAATCACAAATGAAAGTTTGTGGTGACTACTTGAGTTGGTTGGCAGAAAAGTTAATGCGTTTAATAAATATGAGAATTTTGTAATTTACAATTAGAAAACGAAAAATCAAAGGCTTATATACTGTATTTATTTGTGTGTTCCTTTCCTTGCAGGAATCCTAGAATGGAATCGGATGTGGAAGAAGGAGAAATTAGGGAATCGGAATGCCTCACCCCTTTGAGTGTAGGTGAAGAAGATTCAGAGTGTCAATTAGTTCATAAGCGGAGACGTGTAGTAAGAAGTGATGATCGAAGGTGGCCAACTTTATCACGTCATGTCGAGGCACGCCATCATCGGCGACGTTCACCAGCACACGAGGTCAGAAGGGGATCTGAAGGGATTGGAAAAAGTTACAAATCAGTGTCCAGCAATGCTAATAGAAGCAGAGATACTCACAATTCTAAGAATAATCATAGAAAACGCTATGATAGTTCTGAGAATTCAGGTAGGCCTAGGAAAAGATGTGAGTATTTTTAAATTTCCATCTTATCATTTGCAAATTAATAGAATTATTATAATATTACGTGGTTGTGATTGGGTAATTTGTAGTATCTTTAGAAGCATCAGTTCCGTCTTCATCAAGTAATATCAACGGTGCAGTAAAGTCTTCAAATCCAAATCATAAGAAGACTGGGACCCGCACAATTCAACTTGGAATAACAAATGGAGATGTTAATTCTACTCAAACAAGAAACGAAATCCAGGAAAACTATCGAGTGATTGTATTTTGCGATCCCCCTCGATCCCCTGATGACGCGACTGAAGTAGGGTCGAGGACACTTGAAACTATTTCACCACCAATGGAAAATGACGATAATGAAGTAGAAGTATTGTCTGTTGTCGACAAATCGTCAAGGGTGACTGAGTTAATTGTGATAGATTCAACATCAAGTTCTGAGTCTGACGAGGAAACAGATTTTGAAGACCCCGACCCAGATCCCGACAGAACTTGCGTGCCTTTATCACCAATAACAAAATCAACCTATTTTGTTCGACCCAAGTCACCGCCAGCATGGAAGAATTCAACATCCGATTCAGCATCCGACGTTACAACCTTGGTTGAACGTGAACCGGAAGTAAATCTAAATATTGCCACAGCTAATGTCAATTCATCACCGGTCGACGTTGCACCTGTCATAGTCCAGCCACTGTATAAAATAGTTCCGGAGATTCCAAATCAAACTATAGATCAAAGTGTAAAAATTACATCTGAAGGAGAGGAAGAAGATCTAGAAGAGTTGGAATTGAGAATAAAAGCATTGGAAGGATTAATGAACACTCTTCCATCATCAGAATCAGCAGAAGATACTCAAAGTAAACAGGAATCTAGTTTACTGCAATCGAATACTCATACAATCCATGATGGTGCTAATATACAGTCCATCGCAGAGTTACCTGATGATAATGAAAAGGAAAATGAAAATGATTTAGAATTACAATTACTGAGGAGTAAGCTGCTATCCGATTTGGCTAAACAGAAAACAAAAAGAGATGCAGCCGTATTGCCAACTGTATCCACCAAGATCGTAAATAATGAAAAACAGCCCGGAAAGGCAAATCCCCGACCTAGCAATGCCTCTAAAGCACGCCCTGAACGTCGTAATAGCAAATCTAGTTCAACAAAAACTAGTAGGATCAAGAAATCTTCTGAATCTGCTTGTCGTAACAAGACTTCTGTATCGTCTGGATCTCATAATCGAAAATCTTCGACAAACAGCATTACTACAAAGTCCTTTGCTTCTTCAACCCTAAGTATGCCCACCATTTCTGTGTCAGTCTCAAACGATGGGAAACATCGGACCGTCTTCTCTAGTGAAACACTTTTAGAAACAGCTTCAGTTGTTCCAATTTTGATACAATCGCCGTCACCGTCGAACCCACAACGCATTGTTCGCGTACTTGATCCAATTCCTAAACCAAGTTCGCCTATTCCTTCAAACTCTCCTTTGTCAAAGCCAAAAAAATCAAAAATATCATCACCTCAAAAGCGGAAACAACAATCAATGTCTTCGAGTGGCCCTCAGAAGGTCCTGACCAAACCGAATTCTAGTTCGAATAGTTCTGTCTCTGGAAAAATCACACCTCTATCACATAAAAGTGCTGTAGTAAAACATGTGCCATCAAGTAAATTCTCAGTTCCCCGAAGTTCAAATACGTTCAAGTCTAAATACAACTCATCTAAAAACTCTCGTCACAGCAAGATAAATCGACCATCTAAAAGAGTCCAGCCTATAGTAATTCAATTGCGTAATAACGATGAATCAACAGACGAGGAAGAAAATGAGGGAGGAGAGGAAGAAAATGCGGAGGAAGAGGAACAAGTCAGTAACACTACAATTCTACCCAAAGAATTTCATTCGTCGTTGGATAAGTTCTTAAAGTCTGTTCGAGAAAGTGCAACTAAAAATGGAGTAACTGGAAATCCATTTCAGCGCAATACAACAAACCAGCTTGTGGATAATTCAGCCCATAGTACTGCTGTTTCTGAAGAGGGAAATGATACAAATGGACACCCTGGAGAAGTGGTAATTCAAATCCCAGTTAACCAAGATCAAAACATATTTCAAACACCGGATTTAATGAACAACTCTCCAAGCACTTCGTCATCCGGTGCGGACGTTGAAACAGTAGCCACACCTGTTTCGAATGTATCCTCAACTGATGCACAAGGTGATGTCAGAAACAATGAATTGCTCCATCTGCCACTAGAAGATAATACAGGTGTCATAACTCCGACTATCGAGTCCATGTCCCCTTCATTGGAGCACCAAATTCATGTTACTTCTTCACCAAAGGCAATTTCACCTCAATCCTCACCCGTCATAAATGTAAAAACAACGAAATCTTCATCAGTTCATCAACGTGTACCATCACCTTCTGAACCTTCGTTCATGGAGCAAGTAGATGCAGCTCTAAGATCAAAAGAAACAGTTGTTAAACCAAAAACAGGTATTTTCATGCTTATGTAATTATTGTCATGGCTAGGTATGTATATGGGGAGAAACCTAATATTATTATTTTAGCCCTGATAGCACCATCAAATCTTGGACGAACTTCTCGCAACGTTTTGAAACCTCAAAGAAAAGATATTAAGAATAACGCCACAGGAGAAAGTTTGGTATTACGCTTGATAGTTTGTACACATTCAAAATCTTAACTACTTTACTTTTTCTTCTTGCTTGCATTTTAGGCTGATCAATTTACTCGTACCCGTGAAGAACTTCAACTGCGAGAGAAATTATTAAGAATTACATTTAAGAAAAGCGAAACCAAAATTAATCTAACTAGAGCAGAACAAGAATTCCTTACGTCTAGGTAGTTTTCATTACTTTATTTCGTCTACTTTATTGTAAGCAGTATTAAATTGTATGAAATTAAATTTCACTATTTCCAGAAAAATGGCCACAAATCTTTTGGGAACTGCGATAGATAAAATTAATCAACAGGCTGAGAAAAAACTCCAATGCACTCGCATTGAACAACAAGTTGATAAACTAAAGAAGCAGTTAGAAGTTGCACAAAGAAGCTTGTATGTAAAAAATATTGAATCTGATGCGTTGCATGAAGATGCCGTGTCTACAATTTCGAAAGCCTTTGACATGCGGGCAAAATCAGTTACTTTCGGTATCCAGTGCAAAAAGTTAGGAAGTGAGTTGAATGGGGATCAGTACAAGATTCCGTCTACGGGTGCTGGTGATATGTTGGGCAAGATTAAAGACATTTACAAATTAGCCACAAATGATGAACTTAAGAAAGGTTCCATAAATTTTAAGACGCTCGAGGAACAAATAATTACGTCACTGCAAAGTCGCAAAAAACTCGAAACATCCACTATTTCAACTCCTATTAGGTTCTGTATTTTTCAAGTTTTATTACAATACTATGTATATTACTTATTTTCATTCTTTCCAGTTCTAGTCACATGAGAGGTTCATCTGGTATGATTCAAAAGAAGAATTTGCAACCAGAAAGGATGATGGGTGGACTCACACGTCATGTCATGGAACCTGACAGGGTAGTCAAAACTGTAAAGTCCCGTTTACCCTGTCTCATGATATCAAAAAGTTCTGTTGAAGTAGAGATTAGTAAATTTACCGTTTTCGAGTCCTGCTTGATACCATCTACCGTTTTAAGGTGATTTCAATCTCTTTGACCTTTTTCTATTAATTATATGGTGCACAACTGAACGACGAGTTTCACCTTGTTTTCAGTAACTTTGACTGTAATGCTGTGGTGTGTCCACACATTGCTTCCAATAGCTGCAACTCTGAAAATTGCAAGTTTCAACATCTTCCAGATTTACGAAATAAGAGAAAAGATGTTATTCGCAGGTAAGTTTCCATTTGAAGGTCCAAATACTTCAGCATTGTACTAACTTTCTTTAAATAATAGTTGTTTTGTAAACTAGTTTATATCCTTGTTTGTATTGGTTCTTACGAATTCTGTTCAAATTAATTCAGTTACTTTTTCTGTAGCATTCATACAATGAATGTTTTTAATTTGAATCATTCGAGTTTCTATATTTTTTGTACATATTTTATTGCACATCGTCTTGATTCTGTTTATATTATTGTTCATGTCAGTCATGAGTATTGTATGCTCAATTACTTTTAACTTAGTCATGGATATTTCTTTAGTCTCATATTATATGTCTGTACAATGTGCACCCAATGTGATACTCTCATGACAAAGTTTTTAGATATAAAATTAAGGGACGTCAAAGTAGTCTGTGCTCTACGCCGGTACAGGTCAGCTTGTCTACCCTATGAACTAGGAAACGTCTTGAAGAAAGCCAATTGAGAAGAAATTGTCAATAGTGGCGTGGCAATTGCCTCGCTGCTCAATACTTACACAGACTGATATGAAAATAGCTCCTCCCTCCCAATATTAGTACAAAAGTTCGAGATATATATTCAAGTGATTTCTTGACCAAAAGTGTTCAAGTACATTGACGACATGAATGCTTCCGTACGATCTACGAGTGAGACAGAGCTTCAACTTCCACATATATAGATATATATAAAAGAAAATGTGTGTTGCTTCTCCTTGGTGGATCTAAAATAGGAGATAGAACCACAACTGCCACAGCGTCCATAATATCTATTGATATCAGACTATGGTTCTTTTTCTGTTGTATTTCCACCACCGAAAAGCAACTCTGGAGTACCATACCTACAAATACTTATGTTTTTTAATAATATAGAAAATAGTATCTATATACGCTTAAATAAGATTTTATTTTTCATATTCTGCCATTATAATTTGTTAAGAAGGTTGGTTGATGAATAAAAATGGAAAATTATTTAAAATTGTGAATCTCACATTTGTTTCATCCAAGCACTTTTAGAACAGTTCCACCACTTTCCATTGCCTTTGTGACAGAGAGGAATGAAACTTTTAGGATGTTATGATTTACATTGGGAGGAATTAATGGAAAAGTTTTGTTAGTGATGAAAGTTTGTCTCTTTTCAACTTAAGGCGGCTGTTCATACACATAAATCGTACTCCATATATACATAGATACGTAGATTAGGACTACTTTTTAGACCTATATTTCTTTCTGAACAAGTCTTTTTAGACGTAAAAAAGGATCTTAAAATTTAGAACATTCATCATCATGAATCTATAATAATATATGCAATGCAAAGTTCAAATAATTTTTTGTTGTGATTACAACTTTTTTTTTCACGGAATACACAAAAAGTTTCCTTCCTCTTCTTCCATCAAACATTACAACCCATGATTGCATCAATTAGGTATTGTCTGCCAACGCAAATATGCGCTTATAGAAGAGAGAAGCAGCAGTCGTTGCATATATTGTCTCAAATTCCAAACTTTAATGTATCCCAAAAAACAACTCTTGATTCATTTTGCACTAGAACAAGCAGCTTTCCATAGAAAACGTCTTAAAGTTGGAAAATCTGATTTGGCAAGGTTGTTGATCAATAAAGGCCACATAAGTAAGCGTTGGATTTACTTGGTTTAACCACAAAATGAAAATGTGAACCCTTCTCGTTGTTAGTAAAGAGAAAGCTGGGCAGTTGCAGGATTGGGGGATGTGGTATATGCTGGGCTGACTTGATTGTGTGTCTTCTTCTTCCTCGTGAAGAAAATCTTTTGAACGTACATAACAATAAAGGACTAAAGGAGTCCATTGAATTGGAGCAAGTTTAGAAAAATATGCTTAAATCGGTTCACCCATACCCTCCTCCCATCTCCAGAGCAGTATGTTGGTTGGAAGGAAATGCTGCATGGAAGGGAAAGAGTTTTAAGCAAAGTGCTGATGCTGATATGGTTGAATGTTTATTTGCAGGGATAGACAAATAATGTACTTGCAAATGCATAGTTGGCAAGTAGTTCGTCCTCAACAAGAGACCATAATTGTTTAATAACACGAGTTTTGATGTAGTTTCCATCATTTTTTGATGACTACACGATGTTAATAATTGATCAAACTCTGCTGTAAATTTAAATTCAGACTTAACTATGATCAAATCCGGCTCATCGACATTTCAGAATTTGCCAATAATGGGTCGAAAAGATAGTTTTTTGAACTTAGATTCTGTTGAGTCAGACATCGACTCATCTCTTCTACTGCTACTGCTATGTATGATGCTGCTCCCTCCGATAAATCCTGGACCTTTAAGTATTTTGCACGGAGGCTGCTGCTGCTGTCGGACTGATTTGAGTCCCTTGGGATTCTCTTGTCTCGCCTAGATTTTCTTCCACCTCGGAATTTATCGAGAAAAGTTTTGTATTATTTGTCGACGAAAGTACGCTTTATATATGTACAAGAAGATATGACTTAATGTTGGAATTTCCTCCGCCTCTTTGTACAATACACAAGGGAGTATAAATCTGCCTTTCTTTGTAGTTGTGCTTTATTTGCATATCTCAATTTAATCGGATGCTTGTTTTGCTGGTTATGTCTTCTATACATGGTAAATAAAGTTAAGCGAGGTAATCAAAAATATTTCGGAGTTTAAAAAAAAATTCGGTTGGACTGAATAGAATTCTACGAGTAATAAGCAACTTTTGAAGGGATTTTAGGCAGTAAAATTGTTCTGCGGTTTAAATAATATGGTATCTGTATGGTAGTTCCTAAGAATTTGAAGACACTGAGAATGAGATTTCTATCAGATTGAGTATGAAAATGATTATGACGATTTCTTGAGGAAATATTGTGCTGTATTTCTCATTCTGGTGAAATTTGTGGTAAAAGAAAACTTACTGAAATGATAAGCCATGACAGATAGACTGACAAGAGCAAAATGAGATTAATTAAATTAGATAATGCGTATTATTCCGATAATAATCGAACTTTGCGGAACGAGAATGTTGGCATAACTCACGCCAAATTGTGCTAGAAATGGAGCATCATCTATTTTTATCTACAGCTCAATGAATAATTCTTGTCCATCCCAACCCAACTTTGCCAAAATATACTCCACGTACTGTTGTACCGATACATGAAGGGAAACATGTATAAATTTCTATATGTCAAAATCCGACATATTTCAACACCGCCATAATAGTTACCAGTGATTCCATATTCTGGCGAAGACCTATCGCCACTTGTGGGGCTTCCAATCCAACCACAATGATGCCTGTCATCTCAAGTGAGGTTGGGAAGCACACGAGTTGTATTTGCTTCGTAATATTAGACTTGATATTGCATTTTGCTTTCATTACATATCATCACCATATCAGAAAATAAGCCACTAACCTTGACTGTTTTCGGTCAAATGCATTAAGTCCCAGAAATCAATATTAATAAAGCTCTTCGCTCAATTCCAAATTTAAACTATACTGTACTATATGTAAAGTTGGTCAAATATTTGGTTATAGAATCAATAGTTTGGTCGCATGTCTATGTTATTTCGAATTATGATGCTCAACGTAAAAGAAAACATTATTACTAACATTGCATGGCCCAAATTGTACTTATATCGCAGGGAATAGTCAAAAACTCCGAGCATAGAAGATCTCATTTTGTAATATAATATTCTTGTGAAGATAAGGCATCATTATTTGTGATATCAGGGATTATATAACATTGGTACGGACTACACATACACATATTTAACATATGGACCAAGTCGACATTGAATTGATATAATTCCACATAAATATATTTTAACGTGTTACCCTACCCTAAAACATGGAAATGTCTCATTTTTACAAAATGTCATCTGGTATATTTGGTCAACGTACCAGACCAGATCATATTTTCGCAACCTTGCTATTATTAAGTAAGCAGATCAATTTACACTCATTATTGCATAGTTTCGTTGGATTTGCCATTATTTTATGAATGCGTATTGAAGTTAAGAATTAACAAAACAACGTAGTACGTATGTAGTATGCGCAGAACATGAGAAATGAATTATGCAATTGCAATGTTGAAAAGTATACTGGTTTGAGCAAACTTAACCAAATGTCACAAAGGTGACGAGAGAGACGAAGATCAAATGACGACTCCATCTTCCATACCATCCAACATAACATAATCCGCATTACACAAATTTAGCACTTCTTCTTCACATCATCATCAGCAGGGTACATATTCAGTCAGTTCATATGCATGCATGGACGCCTATTATGTATGATACTCATATCTACTTAACACGAGTCAATACTCCGATATAAGCTGATGTAAACCACAAACGTCTTTTTTTTTAATGATTTGTACAAGAGTGAGGAGTGAAAAAGTGCAAAGTAAAAGAAATATTCCAGTACAGCCGAGAAAATCAAACCGGAGAAGAGGAAAGATTAGTCCGAAAACCACGAACTCACGGTTGTTGGTTATATGAGGCAAGCGCTTTCTCATTTCCACGTTAGTTGGGCTCTAAACTTGCTTCAAACAAGAAGTGAAGAAATCCTCTCAAGAAGGTTCCTAACAAGCAAGAAAAGGATTAAATGTGCTTTGTAGAATCTTTTTGATTATCCTTTGTCCACTCGTCAAATCCTACAGCTATATATTTATCAAATTCCGAATTTAGCAAGAAATTCAAGTAGATATAAAGTCCGTTGTGCCGAGTGCGGGGAAAGATTGAGATATATACTTTGTGCTTCAAGAAACGTATGGGTAGAGAGAATATTACTAATTAATACGAACGTTGCTGGACCCAAATCGGATAAAGAATGCATGGAACAATGGTGAAAGTTGGTTGGATAATTTTAGGGATTCTGTTGGAAGGGTTTGTGGTGGAAGGATTATGGTGCGATAGAGCTCCGCATGGTGCTGGAGTTCAAAAGACGTTGGGTGACAATGGATTCAAGATCGTCATCAGTGGTGACCCAGAGAAACCGGATAAATATATTCCAGGAGCTGTGTACACAGGTCATCAAATAATAATTATAATCTCTACTGAATTTGCGTATTTGAAATTGTACGTTGAAAATTGTGTTGAGATCCATGCACTTTTCTTCTAGATTGACTAAAACTTGATTCAAAGTTGTCTCAATTTGGTGCATATATGTACAATTCCTTGGTTTATTTAACCTTGCATGCTAGCGCCTTTGATTTGAAGTAATGAAACAGAATTGAATAATGAAACGGAATACGAAAGTTTTAATAATTCTTATATTCTTATGTTTCACCTCGACACAATAATGCATCTTTCTCTCCACTTTGGATTGTGTTTATTTATCATTCATCATTCATCATACATAATTCAAATTAGGGGGAAGAAAAGTCACTTTGTTTAGTTGTTGGAATTATTATTGTCTGGGAGGAGATAGAGCAGGTTTATTTAGACGAAGCGGTGAAAGTTAACTTTTACTTGCAAGTTCTAATAGTGAGTAATGGCCTATGGTGAGGAAAACATCCTGGCATGTCATCCATTTATTGTGCACATTCTTCATCCACCAGGAGGAACTTACTTAAGAAGGAACTTACTTTACTTAGGACTACTGAGCGGGTTAGAGTTGTTTGCTTAGTCAGATTCGGCTTATCAAATAACGAGGTATGACTTATTTGCTTCATTTTGGTGCCAGACCAGCAACGATGGTTTGTTTGTTGGTTTACGACCCAAGGTAAGTTTCTCATCCACAGAATCGAAGGAAACCAGAATATTTTGACTTTGTGTATAACCTCCAATAATCCGGTTCAACTGAAGACGTAAAGATGCACAACGTATCGTATGTATTTATATATATATAGCCATATACATACAGATACATATGGGCTACTATTTGTAATATTAATGTGTATTCATCTCATCCTCATCCTTCTCTAATCCAGCCTGAGAAGTTTGGGGCAAGTTAAAATATGAAAACTGTGAATGACGACAGGAAGAAGTAAATCGTGACTATGCCACTTTAGTAAATCTCTGTGACACTCGTGTCGCAATGAGAGAAATTTATGAGGAGGAGATTTCTTGGAATTATGCAAATCTATGATCAATAGAAGTTTGATATTCCAACCACCTTCTGCTTTCTTCAATGGATTCCATTACATAACAATAACGTTGATCTGTGTTGTCTGAAACTTATTACTTAACAAAATTTCAAAGTTTTTATTCGTTTTTAAATCCTAATGCCTTTCAGTTCTTAATAAATGCAATTTGTTGGTTACACAGATTTTGAAAATCTTGGCAAACACTGTTTTTGAGTATATTAAAAGTCTCTGGTTAACCGTTCCTGCTGTCTCATGGTCTGCATGTTACACATTTCAGACGTCCGGTTGCATAATCTGACGTTTGATCTCGTACATTTCATAGTGTCTTAAAACATTTAAGATATGCCACTATTGATTATTTGTATTGCGGTTATTTTGCATTGTTTATTTTTTAAAAGCATGTGGCGTCACTAATGACCGGATTTTGCCAAGCGTAAGAGCTGAAGAACGTAAATTGTAACAGCTTGGCTAGTTATAACAAAATAATTGATCAATTGTGCAGTTTAGTAGCAGTTAAAAAGTTGTGCAAGGAAATTGGCTTTAATGTCATAATGAAAATCCTGAACTAATTGTTCTTCAGATCTATGTGCAGATTTAAATTATCATCGGTTTGCCAAAATTTGTTCAGCTGTTGCAGAATTCCAGTTGGTTTCTTGAACTAATCTTTAGTTCATTTAGCTAAGACGATTCTCAGCAACTGCTGCTGCTGAGTAGTGGTCTCCAGCTCAGATTTTCGAAGAAATATTTTCCTCCTGGGACCCACGCGTTGACACCCCTCACCAAATTTATAACCTGGATGACATATATAACTATGCTCTGTGGACGGAGCTGCTTTATTTGTAGTTAAACCATGCTTGAGAGACTTTATAATCCAATAATCCTCCTGAAATGAAAGTTAATATTGCATGATGCTTAGAGAAAAATACACTTGAATACAAATATTGATGAGTAGGAAGTGGTGTACGTCCTTGTTCCTCTTCAAACCTGTCGGATACATAAATTCTGCGACTTGTACACAAAATGAAACAGAACGGAACACTTTTTCCTTTGATGAGCAAACTTGAGATTTATTGCGTACTTTGACGTACTTTGTACGACTGTTTTGCATAAAGAAGTTTTTTAAAACGGTGTTCTTCATTTTATACGTAAAATAATCTTGGGGGTAAATATACATTGGAATTGGAATGAAGGATTAAGATTCAATTCATTTGCGCGTTATTAAAGTTTAGCCAAAAGGACAAGGAAGGATAGAAAGTTCGTCGTATTCATAAGTTAGAATATTTAAGTTTTGCAACATTTCACGACCAATTTGAAAAGATTAACTGTTGAACAATCTAATTTTCTTGTTCTAACCTGGTTATGAGCCCATTAACTCGCCTTGTAGAACATAAGGGTCATATAAATCTCTTCTCCTTCTGGACATCCCAATTAGCGAAAACATGGCTATTTCATCCCAATTTTCAAACTAGGGTAAACCAATATCCTACTAATGCAAGATAAGGGACCCACCATCTCATATTATTCTTCTTATTAGCTTAACTCTATATGCCGTCTTATTGATTTTATTGAATTGTCATTTAGTGGTGAATGATCCTAGTTAAGCCGTGTAGAAATGATATCTGTGTATAGAACGTTAAACCTACTCTACCCACAATATTTCATTATGATCTGGTTGGTCCCACACCGTCCAAGAACTTATTCCACACTGTCTAAACACTAATAAAACCTCCATGTGTCTTCATTTCCCTTGAAGGAAAGACAACCCTAAAACTTTATCTCACTCTTATAATTTACTATTGATTTATGGGTATGATTTGCCCATTCGCGATTTCCAGGAACTCCTCTCTGACAAACTTTGTGATAATTATAAATGTTCTATTCCTATTGTGGGATTTGTTCCATACGTTTTCTTTAACCGTATGCATTTTATTCCTGCACTCTTTTCATGGAACCATGCTGTTCAAGATTTTAATTACAGAATTAGAATTACTCTTATTATAAAAAGAAGAGAGAAGTTTGATGGGGGGAAGTTGATACGGAACAAAGAATAAGGGATCGCATCACATTGTAAAAGCATACAAACATATTTGGTTGGGTTGTAGAGAGAAATGGATTTATCCAGAAGAAGAAGGGGAAGAAGAGGGTGTTGGGAAATGTCACCACCAGAAATTGGAATGAGGAAAAGTACTTATGTAATCACCATCTACTCTCCACTTGGTTGCATGGTCGTCTGCCTTCCACTCGTTCACTCACTTTCACCATCATCATACCTTTCTCCACTTTTGTCCCGGTGTCGTGTCGTGTGGTTGCTTCTTCTTTTTCTTCGTCTTCCTTGTTCTCATCACTTTTTCCATCTGATCCCGGTGCCGGTTTGGGAGAGTTTCAATAATTTTCTTCAAATGACGATCATGCATGTGTCATTTCAATTTGAATTTATTTTAGCTCTTGTTCACATTGAGAGAGAGAGAGAGAGAAAAGTGTTCAGCACACAATTTATGCTGATGGGGTAGTGGTGATGGTGATGGTGGTGGTGGAAGGGTAGAAGAAGATTTAATCAAATGGTGCATTCGTCTCCCTTCGTTTTGAGATTATGACAGGCTTCTACCTTGATCTGTCATCAAAGGTGAAATTAGAGCAGACGCTTTAATTCATTTCTTGTTCAACATTAATCATCAAGCACGATTCATTTGTGAACAAGTACAATATTTTAAGAAGAAGGTACATTTTATTCTGCACTATGTATTACTGAATAGCCACCACCACCACCATCACAATTTCATAATTAAAGCAAATGTATTCTAATCTGTGGAGAGGTTAAGAGGATGGGAAGGTATTTACTTAATCCCATTTTTATTTTGTTCGTATGCCCTTTTATCCACACTACTACTGCTGTGCTGTGCGTATAATCTCTCTACTCCTCTTAGAGCTCTACTCCTAGAGTGGATTGTGTGAATTAACTATTATAGCGAGCTTTCTCTCACTAGTGAAAGTCCGTGAATGAGATAATTCTCAAGTTTCTCTTCACGGAATGAAAGAAAAGAAGTGTCAACGTGCCAGGGAAAGTTTTACCTTCACCTCGTGCATAAACAAACGCCTTTCCTTTCATCTATTATTTTCTTAGCTCTTTCACTAAATGGAAAGTCACCAAGACCAAAGCAAAGGGAAAGGAGGGACGTATTCTTCTTCTGTTTCTCATCATAAAGCTGAAATCCTTTTTCCTCCTTTTAGCATAATATCATCCTAAGCGACCCAATGGGACTTTTCCACAGAGTTATTCTTATGAGGAAAAATGTGTGTCTTGGGATAATCCTTAATGCAGCAGTATATTCTCTTAATTTCCTAGTTAGCCGCAAATCTAAGCCATCATCCATGAGGTGTAGTTATTACGTAGTTAAGTAAGATGAAAGAATCATATCGAATAATGTTATACATATAAGTGATTCTGAGATGATGCGTAGTTCTCTGTATTACTTTTTTCACTCTCTTCATTTACTAATAAGATCTACATTCTGTAATGGAAAAATAAAGTACAAAACTCACCCTCATTTTTTAAAGAAATCATCTGTTTTGTACCAAATTATTATATTGGTTGTTATTTTGGCTGTTTGGGTCAAATTACAAATAATTCATATCTGCAAAAAAATATTTGATTACAGAATTTTTATAATTGCAGTTCGTCTTCAAGGTCCTGGGAGTCAATTCAGTGTTGAAAAGTTTACTGGCTTTCTTCTAGTGGCCGAACCAACTGATGGACTTTCACCAGAAAATTCAGCTGGGAATTTTCAGTTGACAAAAACTGAAACGTTTGCAAGATTCAGTGAATATTGTCCTCATGCTGTTAAACACGCGTCCGAAGTTCCGAAAGCTGAGGTACAAGTGCAATGGATTGCACCCGCTGTACCCACAGGATGTGTGAGTTTCAGGTGTGAACCAGAAATTTCGTTTACTTGAATCGACGCAATTTATTTATTGCCCTGACCCCAGAATTGGCTCTAGTCTCAAACTTCCTACTATCAATTGCCATCTCCACAATCAGAATCCCTCACTTGCACGGTATAAACTACCACATCAATTTATCTGCGCAATTCAGCTCTCATTCTCATTTGGCTTATCACACTTGCTCCATCCACGATCAATTTTCCACTTTAACCCTATTTCTGGAGAAAGTCGAATCAAATTATAAAACAGGGTCCTTCAAATCCAAGCATCCAAGCAATGCGGACTTTCTTATAAAATGTACACAATATATTGAATTGTCATAGATATGCTTTCTATATTATCACGAATACGATTCCAACTCCCAAAATGCAAGAAATTCGTATATACCTGTAATTCAGTCCTTTACTACTTTATTATCAACAGAAAACATTTTTTAATTGAAAATACACCAGCGCAAGACAGAATTTGTTTCAATATGAAATACAAAAATTAGTGATATATCCTAGGCATGATAAATTCGGTGTTTAAAGACTGAAATAACCACTGTAAATAAATAACTGCAACAGTATGATAACATTGTAGTTGGATATGTTTAAGAACATCATTTTACTAACTTTGACGAATTACAAAATTTAAAAAAGTTGTGTTCGCAAGTGTTAGCCTTCTTATTAGTTCATCTGCGATGACGCAAATATATATAGGCGCTAAGCTATTGGCACATTGCAAAGCTGAAGGGTATATATAGATATGTACTATAGTAGGATGAACCAAACTCTATAAAAAAGATGGCATGTGCATTATTTTAGTTTTGAGAATGAAGAAGAAAGTAAGTGAGGGCATAAATCCCCGCAGAATATTTGGTACAATGCTAATATTCACGCTTCTTGTTCATAACTACTTATTCCGTTTTCATGAACTCACAAATAACTATGCATGTCTTGTACATGATCTGTTTAGCTGTAGCTGGGATAAATCTGTTGTCTGTGAAGCGTATTGGAAATTTAGTTTGCTTGTTTCTCATAAATTACGTTTTACACAACACATTGCGTGAACCTCCGATCAAACTTTTCCATTCCAGCAAAACAAATAAAATTGGTTTAGTTATGATGGATATTCACCAAGTTGTTCTTTCAGAATCATAAAACAAACACATTTCACTCTTGGTATAGCACATGCTGATTCCCTCACATTGTTTGTTGTATAGATTCTAGTTCACATCCATTCAATTTAGTGATCAGATTCATCTACAAATACAGAAAATTGCATTTGGTTTTATTAAATTTTGAATTTAATCATTTTTATGAGCGAGCATAAGTTTGCAAAAAACATACAAAAAGTTAAACAAATATTGTTAAAACAAATATTAATGTTAAATGAAGCAAACGTTGTATATATTTTATATTTATCTAGAAACAACAATATAATATTTGATTACACCAATTATTTCTTCTTTTTTGAATCTCTTCGACTGGAATAATTGGAGAGATTGTGTTATTATAGTTTTTCTTCATCTTGACCATTTTAGAGCAACGATAATAAAGAACAAAGGCCAATGGTTTATGGACGATGGAGAGCTTACAAAACAACTTTGCCCGGAAACTGAGGTTGGAAATGAGGAAAATGAAGATACAGAGCCCTGTTGTGCTTGTGATGAGGCAAAGTACGAGGTAAGTCCGTCCAGTCAGTCTAGTCGTCGTCTTCTAAAACCTTCTCTCTTTTCCCATCTCATTCATTCTTCATCTGATTTTCGGAGAGAAGAGTGAAATGAAATTTAATGGAAAATGGGAAATCTCTAACGAAACGTTGTTTTGACGCTGTTTTTGACTTGAATGATGTGTATATTTACATGAGAATTTGTTTAGTTGACATTTGAGGGATTATGGTCACCCTTAACGCACCCAAAGGAATTCCCTGCTGATGCTTGGAGTGCACACTTCAGTGACATCGTTGGAGCTTCACATTCACCAATTTTCAAGTTCTGGCAACAGAATGAACCAGCATCAGAGGGTTTGAGACAATTGGCTGAAGTTGGAGATTCTAAAGACTTGGAAAGAGAGCTGAAAGATGAGGTAAATTCAAGAGTGCATGTTCTCATGTTCAAATTAATGTTATTTTGTTTACTTGAAATCTTTGCACTAAATTTCAGAGTGTACATATTCGAACCATTATAAAAGCAAGGGGGCTAAGACATCCCAACTTCTATGGGCATAAAACATTTGCCGTGTTTCGAGCAGACAGGGATCACAATTTGATTTCTCTTGTTTCTAAAATTGGCAAGTTTTGAAAACTTTGTAAAGACTAAAATTTGAGTAAATGTAAATTCACGTTTTTCTGATCCATTTTTTAGCCCCATCTCCTGACTGGTTTGTTGGCGTAGCGGCTTTAAACCTCTGTCTCAGGAATTGTAGTTGGGCTGACTCAAAAACAATTCCTTTGTATCCGTGGGACGCTGGAACGGACAATGGCATATCCTATTTGGTTAGTTCATTTTTTCTACGCTTTTTGTAAAGCTCCTGCGGAATTAACTTGCTCTATATTTTCAAAATCTTAAAAATATGAGCGTAAATTGAATTTATGTGTACAGTGTATGGAGGCAAAAAAGACAGAAAAAAGTACTAATTCTGTTTCAATGTTCTTACGCAATGTCCAAAAATGGTATATTCTTGGTTCGTGCATCTATCTTAACAAAATATATATTACAGTGTGGTTGAGGTTCTTTGGCGAGACTCGTTTTGCTATCCATTCACATTGAAAAGTATGTGTCTTTCCACTGCACATTCTGACTAAATTTCAATGGGATCAGTGATGGAGACGGAACTGGGCCCTTAATAATAAACATGTCTAGTTATATGACACTTTTTCTATCAACTTCATGATTGAATTGTATTTTTCGTGACTAGGCGGAAAAGAATCCAACAATTCCACGGGAGCGAATTAGGTAGGTCGATTTTTGTACTTGTAAATACAAAATTAAAGGACTTATAAAATTACAATGAACATAATTTTCAGTCGCATTGTGTGGAACCCGAGACCGGAGTCACCATTCTACGATCCCAGTGGAAACATGGTTAAGCCCTTTGCAAAATTACGAATCCAAAAGCAACGCTCTTATGAACGGACTTGTGATGAGGATGCACGTCGGAATGGTCCAAACTACTCACAAGATTGGGATGAAGAGGAAGACTCTTTCGAAGACAGACGTACGTATGATATTACTTATATTTTGGTTCCTGGATCGTGTGTGTGGCTCCATTTACATCAAAATACGTACGCGTCTCACAATAATTGCTTCCGGTTCAATGTTCATTTCGATATTCGATTCAATGCATTTGGTAGCCTTATAACCAACGGGATATATACTTCACTGGACCATGCTAGCGAATTCTTTTCTTAACAATTGGTTGGCAGCTTTGAGTGTGGTCAAAATTTTCAAGATTTCTATTATTAAAGTATTACTAAAGGTTTTACGCAGTAGGTATAGGAGCTCAATATACATACATAGCTCTATGCTCACGTCAACATGTACGTATATTATAGGTATGTATATAGACATATTGTTAATTTCAGCGGAATGTGCTGTAAGTCAATGGATTGAGAATCCCTGCTCTGCAACTTGTGGCAAGGGCGTGCTGCACCGAAAAAGACAATTTTTGGACCCCAAAGCAAAAGACTTGGGCTGCAACCGAAAGCTTACCCAATCCGTGGCATGTGATTCCCATGTCCCGTGCGCCGCGTTAGTGAATGAATTGCCTCAATTGGATCAACTTTCTTTATTTCTTTCTTTTTCATCCCTTTGATCTTTTGCAAGTGGTGAATGAGCAAAGCAAAGAAATTCCTTCCTTCTTGTTCCTATAGGTCATCCAACCAACCATTAAATGGAAATTGTTTTGGAATTCGAAACCATAATAAAGCAAATAGACGAAAAGAAACCAACAGATAAAACCGGATGTTGAGATAATCTTGTTTATTTTCGTTACTCGTATTGAGGCAAATTTCTAGTTGGCAAATCCATACAGCAGGATCTATACAGATATACATGTGAATTGTATATACGTAGAGGTCTGTGTGTGTGGTTGGTGGTTGTGATCTATCCATTTTCTGACAAAAGGGTAGCCCAACAGGGAGTTTGCCAAAGCTACTACTTTCACTACTTTCTCTTTCGTCTCTCCGTCTCCCTTTCCCTTCCTCAACATTTTGCTTGATATCCTTTTAGTTTAACTCGAGTGGAAGATATAAGTTTCCCAAATTCTCTTTGTTCTGTCCACAGTAGTGTCCACTCATCTGGCTCAAATTACAATGGAAACACGTACCATACTTCCGGAGGTCACTACGGAGGAGGTGGTAGTGGTAGTGGGAATTTTGGTGGCGGTGGTGGTGGATCCAACTATGATTTCAACACTGGGGGTGGGACAGGCACGCATTTGAGAAGAGATGACCCTTGTGCAACCACTAAATGGAGACCGTGGGGCACTTGCTCCAAACCATGTGGCCAAGGTTAGGTTATATTCTTCCTTTCCTTCAATAAACATTTTAAGAATTATGGGATTCTTTCGTGTGGCCAAGGAATTCACAGGAGACGACGAGAGTTTGTTAACTCTGTATTAGCAGAAACTTACAACTGTAACAAAAATATGCTGGTGGAAAATGAACAATGCTTCGGTACAAGAAACTGCAATGAGCAAGAACAGGTGATTTAATAATTCAGAATAAAATGCTTGCAATTTCATTTTTAATAACATTTAACATCTTCTCTTTCAATTGGCAAATTCTTTATGTTAATATTTTGACATATTAATGTTTGAGTCATGCAATTTTCAAAATTTCTTTACAATGTATCACTATCATTAGGTGGTACCAGGCTGTGAGACAACTGATTGGGGAGACTGGGAACAATGCTCTGCTACGGTTTGTGGACCTGGAATGAGACAGCGTCATCGGTAAGTTGTAAAAACTTTGTGTCAATGCAATAAAAAATACATTGGAATTTCTTTACTACTAAAAATAATGGCAGAATGTACGCCGTGCCCGCACGATCGTATACAATCGGATGCAACGCAAGTTTGATGGAAAGTGAGGCCTGTACTGGACTTTTACCCGATTGTGATCAATCCAAAATCCAAGGTTATTTCCTTTCGTTTTCTTTGTATCTAAAAAAACATGATAAATGTTTTCTGTCTCTTTTGTAGAAATCTGCATGCTACCCAGAGATCCAGGTTCATGCGATGGCGGTTACAGTCGGTGGTATTTTGACTCTCACAGCAAAACTTGCAGCAAATTCAAGTATTCTGGGTGTCAGGGAAATGCCAATATGTTTGATAAGGAAGAGGAATGTGAGAAAACATGTGGATTTTTGAAAGGTTGTTAAAAATTTAAGAACTACATATTCTACTTCGTATTCTCAGCATGAGTTTCATTTGCGCTCTTCTGTTGTGTGGTAATACTTTCAGAGGACTCTTTCACCGAGCCTATGATGAGACATCAATCATACGGAAGTTACGGGCATCGAAACAACAACTTGCAACAAACCAGCAACAACAACAATATCAGCCCAAATGCGTACAACCCGTTTTCTTCTAACCAGTATCCTCTTCATCAACACATAATGTCATCATCGTCATCCACGTCCTCTCAATCTCCGTTCAATGATGGTCCGGTCACGGATTGTGATGTAAGCGAATGGGGTGATTGGAGCAGGTGCAGTGTTGAATGTGGTCGTGGACACAAATACAGGACTCGTTACATTAAGGTTGGAAGAACAAAGGAAACTTTTCCTTTCATTTGTATTATTTGATATTGAAAGGAATACCTATCATAATATTTTTTAACAACCCTATTTCACGTGTATTTTAGAAATTCCCTGAAAATGGCGGATCTCCTTGTCCAAAATTGGAACATAGGAGAAAGTGCAAAGGCACAGGTTGTCCACAGAACCAGCAACCATTCAACTTTCAACAATATGGACCTTCATCCACAGATGGGCATGGATATTATGATGGATACATACATTAAAGTAGAATATAAATGCAAGCACGGCAGCAAGTATTGAAATTGGATTGGGTGATAATATCTTATATTATTATGACGAAGAGAAATAGCACAAGGACTGCATAGGAGGTTGCAAGCTTGCGATAACATACAATAAAATTGCAAGCTCTGTCTGTGTCACTTTTACAGATAGTTACTTAATATCTTGTATGTATGTAATGTTTATTTTTATTGTGTACTGGTTCGTTTTTAAAGTTGGTAGATTTAGATTATTGTATAATGTTTGTGCTACTCATTGATGTATTTATTATTAGAAAACCTACACATGACCATTATAGGTTGTAAAGGTACCAATGGTAATTTTATGTCGAGCTAACGCAATTAGCAAGATTTATGCTTGTAATGTTTTAGATCGTATGTAGTAATATTAATGTAGATAATTTGTGTACAATTTATAAATTTTTTGGTTGGTTTAAAAAAAAGTAAAATTTGTAACTTGTCGCTTGGATTTAGATAATTTCACCCCATCCATTTAATTGAATGTGCAAATTTGCATGAATATTTTTTTTGTAGACAAGTAATGAAAAATGTTACATTTATGATTTACAATTTTATCTTGATCATTGTTTTATTCCTTATTAATAAGAATTAACCTGGTAATAGATATTCCCATTGTCATATCATAATAAATTGGAGATATATATCTATATATCTATACACTATACATATAAATATCTCAAAAATGTATCGACAATTGTGTATATTCGACAGGTTCAAAGTTATTTTTTGGGAATGATTCTGCACAAATTGGAAGAATGAGAAACTCAGAGGAGTTTAAAAATCATAATAATCATCTTTTTTTCTTTCTTTACTCGTCAAATCATGAAACGTGGCATTACAGATTTAATACTTTCTTCATTTGTACACGTTTCTTCGGAATGAAAATACAATTTGTTTTTTTTTGGTTATCTAAACCTTATTTCCGCTGACAAGTGCAGTTATTAAAATGTGACATATATTTAGATTCTGTAAAGTCTTATCGTATGTATAACGTACATAATGCTATATTCGACCGTCATCTATATAATAATAATGACTATAATTTTTTATCTTATCATCCAGCCAGGCCGAAGTAGTCCACAAACTCATCAGGGCTGTTTGAAAGTGGTCCAGGTTTCACATTATTTCCAATTATCCTCAAAAAATTGGAGAAATGTGGAAGAGAAAGCGGAAGATAGAGACAAAACTACAATAATTGTATATGCCTACTTGGCGTGGCATCAACAAGTTATCACTGGAATCTGATGAGCACAATTTGATGACTGGATTTTTTACGACAATGAGTTTAAATTTTTTGATTTGACAACAAACTATTTTTATCAAGAAACAACACTTAGAAGATATTCCAATAAGGTATACAAATTCTCCAACAATTTATAAGACGTGATTTATAATTTGTGCTTTATATGGTGAGTACTTATGAGAGACTTATATGTTTCAAATAACTTACAAAGTGGTATATTCATACAGAGAACAATTTATCTGCATGAAGATAGAAACTGAGCCTGGAGAACTGTTTAACTTGGAAATAGTTGAAACATTAAGTTTTGTAAAATCTAACATTTGATAAAAAGATGGAACCAATAATAAATACATAAGGATCGGCATCGGCAATGAGTATCACCCAGTTATAACAACAGCTTGACTAAATAATAATTAAAGGTACAAGTGAGGCTAGTTGAACACGACTAGCGTGGGTTATAAGATAAGGGGCACAATGTGTTGTTCAACAAAGTATATCAAAATCTCAATATGGCGAATTTTCTAAATATCTACTGTGGTTGGAGATATCCTCGTATTACATAAATATCACACAGGTTGTGTAATTGAAGAAATTTCATTCTTGCCTTAAATCGTCTGATAATGCAGCCAGCATTTTTTATATACTATTTATGTGTGACAGACAGGTACCTTAAACATTTTTATCCATTTTGATTAATTATTATTATAGAATAGTTTCTCAAGTTACAAATAACAATGGGGAATTAGTACCAGAAAAATCGGAGAATACATAATAACTCTGTGAATTCTCATAACCAACCCGATGACGTTGAAGGTCGTAAGGGTTGCACTATTCCTTGTAACTTTGATGGTACGGTTGTCGTTGTAGCTGTAGATGTAGTGGGAGTGGTGGCAGTTGAACCATTATTTTTCCTGGGTTTATTTATATCTTGATTTAAAATAACTCTGTCGCACACATCTTGCTCTAACATTACACAAATGTGTGCTTGATGTGATGATGCCTTTATGGCCTCCGGTTGTGAAGGTTCCTCCAAAATTGTGGGTGAATGTGGAATCAAAGATGAAGGTTGTTCAGTGGGAGGAGTTACAGAACCTTCTCTTGACGGTGCAGAAACAGTTCGTTTTACTTGAAGTTCATCAAAAGAGTCATCCCCCATTTCCGAAGTATCTCCAGCGTCTAAACTTTGACTAATTCCAGATGTTGTTTTTCCACTGCTTCGGAATCGTAGCCGAGTAAAACTCATTGGGAGAGCAGCACCTGATCGGCTTCGGGCAAATCGCTCACGCTTCTTTTTTCCAGCGTCACGATTTATGCTGGAGTTGGAACCACTGCGTCATATGATTCAAATTCATTTTTTGAACAGATTGTCATTCATGTATAATAAAAAAGTACCCGTGGTCTGTGGTTGTAGATGTGTGCCTCAGTTTTCTAGTGGTCGTGGCTGAGCTTCCCTGGCTGCAGTTGGAACAAACAGAGTCTTCTGATCTGTATATTCAAATTAATTGTGCATTCAGGATACCAATAATCTGAACAGTAGTAACCAAAATCGTATATGTAATAATATCAGCAATTGAATACCTTGACCTGCCCATAATTTTGGACATTCCAGCATTTCTCGCCGCTTCAATCAGAGTCCCCCACTTTTTCTTGGACATTTCTCTCTTGGCACCAGCCATTCGAGCTAATCGAGCTAATCGTGTCTGAAATAATTTAATGAATATACAGCCAACTTACATATAATACTCTGAACAAAACTAAGGTTCACAATTCAGTGAATTTAGACATAATAGCTTGTGACACATTATGTGGCTGTACTTTGGGAGATTTCTTGTCGAAATGGACGGAGTCAATGTCCTGCAGTGATGGATCCATCTCTAAGACATCGGACAACGCTATTGAAACGGATGATGCTGGAGCGGGTGTTATGTTGAATCCTTTCATCAACCTTCGCTCTCTCTGACGATTTTTCTTCCCACCAGACCCTGTGCAAAATGTTATAGATAAAATAATACTAATTACCATGAATTAATCGATTTATTTATACCAGCTCCCATTCCGGACACGGAAGTAGTATTCATTCCAGAATTTTTTAAAACTTCCAACAGTTCACATCGAAATGCAGAAATGTCCTGTTTGATTTCATTAACGTCATCTTCAGTCACTCCTTGAGGTAAATAATAATATAGAATGTTAAACATTTAGATGCAGTTAAAAATCTATTATATGTCATACCTTGGTTGTCGGCTTGTCGTTGTTCGGATGTCACATATCGTCGGACCAAGTTTCGCATTATATTCTGAAATATTTGTTTTATTTTCAAACTATGAAGTAGTGAAATTTATGTATAAATCAGTTACCTGATATCGCACATCTCGCTCGCTTTGTTGCTGCACTTTACGCTGAAATAATGCATACAATAAATTAAAGCACAATAACAGATTGATATAATTAAATGGTGATAAATACATTGTAAAAATTGTACCCGAATCGTTTTAATATGTTCTCGTTTTGCTTTCACAGAAAATTTGCACATCTTTTTACAAAACCATTTGAAGAAATAGATGAAAGTTTTGGGAGCAGGGATAACATTGAAAGGTGGAGGAACTGTGGCACCCTCTTCAAAGTAGCTAATCCACAATTTGGACCTACATAAAAATGATAAATTAGTAATGACACGTTCATCCAATGACATTTTTAAGTATTTTGATTCCTCACCTTGCGAATTTCCATTCCACATCAGATTTTTCCTATGAAAGCAAAAGTTGAAAAGTTACATTCTACAGATAATCAAACTAGTCCAATTAATCCATTACAGATATTCAAATTCAACTCACAAAGATGAGTTGATACGAGTGATTCATCATGGCGATAAGCAGGTTCAGCAGAACGACAATGTTTATGACGGAAAAACACCCGAACATTAGCAACCCCCAAAAACGAGTAAAGCTTTTTATCCCAGCCAGGTCAAAGCTTTCCAACTCAATTAATCCAAACACGGCCCAAAAAAGGGTTTGACTTGTTTCAAAAAGACTGGAAAAGTCAGAAAATAATGACAAAACGTCATCAGGAACATCCTCATCATAAGTAACAATTAACATTCATCATAATCAATCTACATACTTGGAAAATCTTCTCCAAAGGATGCATCCTTCAGGATCCCTCTCATTATGAAATACATCTTTAGCATATGGATTTGACTCTGTTGCATTTTCTGCCTCAAGGCGCTTCAGTTCCAATAATTTTCTACACTTATCGTGCTCCAAGTCCGCATAATACCACAGCAATTGATTCATACCTGTAAAAAATATTATGTTTAATTAATTATTATTAATTAGACGAATTTCATAGTTAATCTACCGCATGAATGTATAATGCTCATTTTATTTATATTAATAAATTTAACCAAGAAATACAACTTTGTATCACAAATTCACAATTCATCACCTACAAGAGGAGCAAGTTACTGGGGCAAGGAATTGAATCAAGTGTTCTATGCAGAAACTGATCTAATATTCTGGTCATGTAAAACGTTCTACACAAACGTGTATGCTCTGTTTACTCAATTTCACTTCACTTGACTCACATGTTGGAAATTTCAGCACAAGATGATATGCTCACAATTTTAGACATGCATACATGTGATTTAATAAAATAAGATACAGATAAGGTTTCTAAAAGCTTCGATGGTTGTTGTAAATTGCAGTGTTATATAACCGTCATTTGCTTACCACAGGAGAAAGCAAAGACAACTAAAATGTAGAGAAGGAAGAACTTCATAATATCCATCACCATTCGACCCAATGAAATTTGTAGTGGTCCCAGGTACGGATTGACGGAAAATATGTACACAAGTTTCAAAGAACTGTGAAAAATTAAAACACAATTACTTTCATTCATTACTAGCTATCTCTTATTTAAACTATGGGCTTAAACACACCTGAAAATATTTGCAGCTGCAAACAGTCCTTCTGCTATCAGCATTGGGTCCCTAAAAATTTGTATAATGCAATATTCATTTAGATATGCCATTTATCACTTTTCTCAAACCATCCTTACCAGGCATCCCAATCTTCACGGCCCTGTTGTGCAGTCAGGATACCAATTGCAGCTTCTCGTTTCACCTACAAAAGGTAATTTATCATATATATATATATATATATATATATCTCAAAAAAGAGTGCTGTTATCTGATAATGAGCACTGTATCAAAAATAGAAAATTATACAAAACATATTAAGTACCTGATTAATTGAAACCATTCGAAGTGCTATCGTAGCAACATATAAGGAATTTGTGATGAAATCCAAGACGTTCCAAACATCGCTGACATATTCTTGTAGGCCGACGTCCCAGAGCTGCTTTATTTCACTCCAAACCAAGCCTAGACATATATAAGACAGAAAAAAGTAGGAAATAAAACATTATTGGCTTTAGAAATAGTTCCTTACACTTACCGAAAACCCAGGCTAGTATAAACCACTCAACTATTGTTGGAGGTGCCCCCCGTTTGGTGGTCACGTCCGTCGATACCCACTCTGTTTCCACTCCCACCCACTCGTTCACAAAGGTCTCAAACCGCTGAGATGCAAGTATAAGTAGAACTGTAATTGTGCAAAATAAAATTACTTTTACAGATATGATCAGCGAAATAGTGCACTTTTATTGTTTCTGGACTTGAGTTACGTTCACAAGCTCCACTATATGCTACAGAATTGGTGGAATTGTTTAATTTCAAAGGATATTTGAAGGTACTGTGGCAGCTTCTAATGTAATCCAATTTTTTATTAACATGCGACAAAAACCAATTTTCTACTATAGATGACTTCAGATATTTTCTTATCCTACCACCTACACAACAACAACAAAACTTTGAAAAAGAGAAAGTGAAAGCAGACAAGGTTTTCCATTTCAAACCATCATTTTCAGACAATGTTTTCTTTTATGCCTCTATAATATAACGCAAAGAACAAGTCTTGTTGTATCAACAAGTATTGCGTTGTCTTAATGAGTGCATGGAACTCCAATGCTACGATAATTCTGAATTTATAAGCTATACAAGTCACTTGGAGCTTAGAATGCGGCAACTGACCACAAAATAACAACACTGTGAAACAGCTCCTTCACATCTTGTGGGTAATGACGCGTAACATGTTGGAAAGTATAAGTTGCTCATTCTCATCAAAATATCCGGACGAGCCATTGGCTCAGTAATTCAATTAGTTCGAAATCTTTAACTGAAATGAGGACACATTGGATTATTGTTCAGTGGGTCGTGGAAACTGCTGAGTGAAATAGAAAATTTCAAGCTGTCGAATTTACAATGTTTCAAGGAAACCTTAATGTAAAAACTAAGTGATGAGGATATCTATGGTCATCATTATATATACAGAAGACATACAAAGGTCTCAAATAAATAATGCTGTTGTGATCAGAACTCTTTAAAGAATACAAAGTTAATTACAGCTATCTCCGGATTCATTTCAAAAACGGCAATAAAATAGACGTATTCATCCAACACCAATAACTCTCTACCTAAATAAGCCATCTTAATAGTCTTCGTTCCCATGCATAATAAATGGATTACATTGTAGCTGAATGAAAGTTTAAGATTTTAGATCAGATAATGGGCATTCGTCCAATCTGGTGAGAAGTGGATTGCTCAGCAATGCTATGATCTCTTGCAACTTCAAATAATAGAAATATGTAGGACGAAAAATTTGACGACTTACAAAGAAAGGTAAAGTAGGATGCTGAATGGCAAATAAATTTTATAAAGGGCTTCCTGAAAATAGAAAATAAATTCATATTAATTAATACGCATATAAAGTCCCACTAATAAAGAGGCATGAAAGAAATGGGTGTGAATTCTTTGTCTATCATGATTATTGTGCACAATTTGGAATCATATTGTTAGAAGGTTTTTATGAAATATTAAATACATTTGTAATATGAACTACAGTGAGCTATGTATAGGTACATCAATGTAAATTATGTAATGACAAATTTAGACTCTAAATTGCATCAAATGTCCACGAGAGGAAAGGAACGCGCAAAAGGTAATCCACCTTGCACCTGGAGGAATAATGAGGTGACTTTTCTGCACTGTTTGTTTTTTACTCTTCCGTTCACTCATCATACATGTCTGTAGTTATTAGTTGGAACACAACCGGTGTAATTTTAGTCAATTATTTTTACTATTTGGAATTGTTTTAGTTGTTAGATTACCACAAATTGTAGTTAGTGACAGTGACAAGTTTGGAGGTGAAGATGTCAGGTAAACAGTCAAAGATGGCCAGAGTGGAGTAAGTCGAACATTATTTATCTTATTGTGCAAGGTCGATTATTATGCCAAGCTTACATTTCAATTTTCCGGATTTGATTTTTATGAAATATTTATTTAATTTTCTAAAAATTACAGGTACCCTCATGAATGCAAGTGCTGTCATGAGAAATTCAGGCTCATCATTGCATTAAATGTGCACGAGAGAAGAAGAGGAGGATTAAGATGTCATGTCTCCTTCTGTATTTCATTGCCTAGTATTTCTAGTTGTTTTTAGTATGCCATAATTTTAGAATCGATTCTTAATATTACAATCGGTGCAGATCTATTGATATGAAGTGAACAATTATTTTTGCTACGGAATTATATATAATGAAGCATGGTTATTGTAAAATAACCGTAGAGTGTAATGTAAAATGTAATGTAATATAACCGCATTGCATTAGTACAATAATCACCTCAATGTCTGACCCCACGACGATTTAGGAGCAATAATGTAGCAAAGAGAGAAAAATGGGAAGAGAAGTCCGATACGAATCACTTCCAGCGCCTGTAATGACAAAAATGCTTATAACTTACGCTATGTTGACAGGTTTTGTAGCAAAACTTTTGAAGTTTGCTTAGGTTCAGTGATATTGCTTCTTAGTGTTCTCTGTTTGTATAATAGAATAGAATAGAACTGTACCTGGAAAAGCATATTTCTTCTCCTAAATCCGGGAAGCCCTTCGTACCATATCGAGGCTAACAGTTGCTGGACATTCGGATGAGCAACAAACTACAAGAAATTTATTTATATTTAACTTTACATGTTGGCCCACTTGAATTAGTATTTCATTAAATGGGAGATACTTAGCTACTATCTACTAGCTACCCTCTGTCTATATTACGGGAAGTTGGAAAAGCCTGCTCAGATTCTATGTATCTAATAAATATTCATCGCCATTGAATATACACACAGATGTACGAGTGAAAGTACTATCCACACTGTCGAATCAATCTTATCTTGTAAACGAGATGGATTTACGTTTCATTGAGTTGGATTCCAGAAAAGTCGGAAGTCCCCTATGAATACAATGTTTATCGAATTATACTGTAAATACGATATACGACGATATACGATTATACGACGGCCACAACAACACATAGATAAATGGGTACTAGATACATTTCCGCCTCAAAGTAAACAATTGACTGACATGACCTAAATGCATGGTATTTTAAATTTCTAATCAAATTGTGGGCAACCTGTTTGAATTTCAAAAAAGTTTGATGGATAACCTTCTTTTGACGAAACTTGACGGCAAGCTTGAGACGATTTAGATTCATCCTTTCCCCAACTCCATGTTCAAACACTGGTCCTCCTACAAAAAGGAGTGACATGAACATGTAGTAACACTTAATCAGGAATAAATACTTTATATTGATAACCTAACCTTACCAGGATCGTGATTCAGCAAAACTTCCAGTTCATAACTGCTCCGCGTATGATCCAGGAGGGCAGTTGCAAATTCTTGGCATTGCTTCCGAAGTTCCTGAGCATGATAAGGAAACCATATTATCAGTATATATCCAACTGTACATATACGCGTCATACGTTACAGTCAACCGAATTCTAAACTGACTTATTTAGAAGGTTTGTTAGTGTTAGTTTGTAGTATTTTATGGTTGATGTTATCTCAATCGAATCAAATACTAACCAACCATCAAGTCAACCGAGGTCAACAAGTCAGTCAGTCAGTCAGTTCATGATGATACTGGCAGGTCAACGTATAATCATGCAATTGAATTTGTTTTCTTCCCAGCTTTCGTCGATTTCTGGACCGTGGTTGGTTGTACTGACAATGAGAACAATATGTGATCGTATATTGAGTTGAACACATTGCACATAAATAAAGTACTTTCTTTTAGATAGCCGACACGGAGTGAAAACATTCTTTCCCTTTGGTTGGTTGGATTGGATGATATGTTGACTTACTCAACTTGGTGGATTCATTCAAGCATCAACAACAAACCAAAGCGGTGAAACGAAAATGATTCCCATCAAACGGTTCTTCCACTTCCGGATTTGTACAAGTAAGTCCATAATGTTATTTATAGGAGGTTTCCCCTGAATCCAAATAAATACAGGAGGAAAGCTTTCTTCAGGCTCGAATACAATTTCAGAATTGAGTTGAGAAAGGGAGACTTGAATACAAATTGGTATGGAATATGGATGGCGTAGAATACGTAATGTTGTTGCCTTGTGTTATTGTTGTTGGTGGTGTTGAGGTGCAGTTGGTGGACTTGGAGAGAGAAACTTTAGTACAACTGAACTGATGCTGCCGATTATTACTGGGATTCTACATTCCAACCAGTCCAAGCAAAGTCTTTGACCTACTCGTCAAAATCCGCTAATGCGTTGGTAAAGACGCTCCAGAGGAAATTCAGGCCTGCATTTGTGGTTGGCAAATGTCATTTTATATTCCATTCCAAATGGGCTTCGTTTACTATTATGTATTATGGGAACAATTTCGTTCATTCTTTAGTATAATGTATGTAATAAGAGATATGGAAAAGTGTTCACTGAATCATCAAAAGCTTTGCAATTTTTATGCAGTTTGCAAAAAAATGGATGGAAGGATGGAATGTTTAGTTCTAGTAAATAAATATGGAATTGCTTTTTCCGGAGTTGTTGAACTGCACTTGTTTGTGTGTGTTATTTATTACAGGCAAAACTACATAGCCAACGTAGATATACCACACCACTCTTCCATTATTATTACTCATCTAACCACTTTCTCCAATGTGTAACCAACAATGTGATAGCATTTGTGTGGGAATATGCAATTCTAATCAAATCCGCTTCTGTTGCCTCCATAGAATGCGACAGAATAATTGTAAATAACTCTCCACTTGTATCAATACACGTCAAAAGATACAGACAGACTTTCACCACAATGCTTGCTGCATAACCAAGCAGAGAATGGCTGGCAGTATCCGTTAAAGATTGAAATGATCAAATCAAAGGGATGTGTTCGTATTGATTGTATGTAATCCACAATATATCCACATATACAGAATCACGTATTCAAAAATCTGCTATATTCATTTCCTTCTCCTTTGTAAATAAAAATGTGTCTTTTATTCCAGTCTTCTTTGATTGAAGACTTCCACAACAAGGGCTGACGTTCTTCCTCAATCCGATTCTCATGTACAATATCGGAAAGTCAGAGATCTCTTTTCTTCCTATTCAACCTTTTTACATGTAAAACCTATTGAGTAAGAAGAGAATAAAATGATATAATTTGCATAGTGGGATCCTTCAATGACGGTTTTATGTCTTCCATGACATATTTTCTAGTCTTGTATTGGTCTAGTTTTATTCCACAGTTTCCTGCGTCGAATTTCCCCGACATGAAATGGAAACGAATACGTAGCTATATACATTTATCTGTATAAAGGATTCATGCATCCGAATCCAAAACATAAATATTCGAATTTTTTAATCAATTCTTTCGAAATCACTATACATCTCTTATGTACCTCAATTTTGAAATCTCTTGTCAATGCAGCAGATGAAATAAAGAATTTAATTTTACTGCACTATAAGTGCAACCCTTTCAATAAATGGCCCACTCTACTTTCCCAACGATGACAATCTTCCATTGAAAAACTAACTTTGAAACTTTCAGAATGTACTTTTTGAGTTGTTACTTATTCCCAGTGTAAGTAAATGCATATACAGATAGGCGTCTGTTGCAAACTTGTTTAATAAATTACTAGCATTTTTATTGACAATTTTAACTGAACATGTCCACTTAAGATCCCACTCAAGTATCAGCATATCTCATAAATAAAATAATCTAATAAAATAAAATATTATTGCCACTTATTCGCATTATTTGTCACTCTTGCAAGCTCAATAACTGCATGCAATAAGACAAAAATTGTTATACATCATGCTTGTCACTAAAATCAGCACTAATAAGCTAAAATAAAACTAACTATAATTAAATACACACCAAAATATTTAAATCGTTTAAAATTATCTTGTCAAATGTGTCATAAAGGGAGACAAAACATCAACTTAAGTTTCAGTTCCGAAAATATACTGTCGCTGTAAATAAATGATCCATATTTCAAGCTCAAGTTTAGCTTATTAGCTCGTATCTCATTTCTTGAAATTTGAATCCATATAATTTTCTGCAAACACAACAGAAAGATCCAAAATAACGAGATCAGCTCAGACTGAAAGCCAAAAGTTGTGCTTAAATGAGAACTTTGTTACAACTAAATTTTTCATGCTTTAATAAAATACTATGCGCACTCTCTGATCGTCGTCTGCCTGTCTAACCAGCGAAGAAAGTTGTATCCTTATAGTCCGAGTGCATTTTCTAAAACAAAGCAATTAGTTGGGTTTAATAATGGTAATAAAACTATGAGTTACACAGTTGTACTCATAAAACGAAAGAAAATGAGGAAATGTGAGTCAAAAAAGTCATTCTGTAATGTGACATGAAATGGAAATGATTGACGACGACGATCCAGATTTTTTTCTCTGTGAGGGAACACCATTCCTTTAAGAGGTTATTTTCTCATGCTCAAAATCTTACATTACTTTGTGTCTGATTCTCCGAGTTTTGATGATGCAACATAGAGAGGGTATCTGGAATCTTGTTACGTCCTAAATATATTGCTGTTCGTTCATTCTCTTCAAAGAACAATCTTCAAACGGACTGATTTTTACCCCGAGCAGACTTTATTTTTCATGTCACGTTAATTTAATGTGATATTATGACATTTTATGTTGAGTTGGATCATTGCTCACAGATTAGTTTCATGTTTTTAATTTACTTTCACCCAAACCAATACTTCTACCGTTCTCATTTTATGCTCAGTAGCAACAAAATCTTGACTGTCCAGTTTTATGTTACCCTGTGAAACAATACACACACACAAAGAAAAGGTGGTTGCAAAACACCAATAATTCTAAGCTTGGGAACAAATATGTAGTAAATGCACATGACCCGTTACGACACATGACCATGCATTTGCGATTTGATCTAAATCCCAATGATGGATGGATGGATGGATACAACTTACGATTTTGTGTGATTCCCGTTATAACTTTTAAAAATAGAGCTGAAGCAAATATATAGCTACTACTACCCCTGTTTACTGGCTAATTTCATCTTGTTTTATGACCAATAAACACATCTTGCACATTCTGTATAGATGTATGGATGGATAGAATAGGTCGATCTCTATACACTTTTATTACAACCTCTTTCAACCAGTTTCGCCTCTGATTCTTAGTACGATGGTAAAAACAGGTGATGCGATGACAAAATGGGAGATAAAAAGTTTGCCAGCTTATGTAACAGCGTAAAGAAATTTTAATCAAATGCTTGGTTGGACTGTTAACGAATTGGTCGTCCTTATACCCTTACAATCACAATGGATAACAATTACATCATCAAAGAGATTGTACAGGTCTGAAATTTGGATAATACGTTAACTTTAAATTATGCAGTATTTTTCATATTGGTTAAATGTGAACTTGTAAACCAAATATTAGTTTTATCTTGTATTAGCAACCTAATGGTATTTTTTACCTTAGAAAAACAAGGTCAAAGTGAGGCAAGTCATGAGTGAAATGCAAAAATTCGTATCCGGTCATATGCATATTACTTTGTATGCATTTTATCTACAATGTGACAGCCTTCTGTTCCTTGGATACGTCTAGTGACTCAACTCAAGAGTAAAGAAAATCATTAAAATACAGTAATCTTACTTCTATTTTTATTAACCTGTCATACCTTTCTTGTTAAAGTCTGATTTAAATTGGATAAATAATTAGGAGTTCGACTTTTCTGAAGGATTATATAGAGGTAATTTCAAGTAGCCAAAATGTATTTAATTTTAAAACAAGATGGAAGAAATTGGTTAGGATATCTGGCTAGAAAAGGAAGCTTTTAAAATAAAAAAGTATTGCAGTGCATTTCTACGCCGTAAACCTTCACTGGCTGCATCACACACTTTTTTGTATATGAAAAAGTTTTAAATCATTTATTAGTTGAGAAAATATTACATAAACAGCAATCTGGATGAATAGAATCTTTGATGTGTGTTAATTTTTAATTTATCACTAGCTACACATAAACCTTCAGAGAATACATGCAATCAGTGGCAGGCTAAAAACTTCTGAAGGGAAGAAGGGGATCCATGTTATGCAAAATAGAAATGTGTAGGTACCTACCAAACCTAAAGTACAAACCTAATATTTTAGATTATAACCTTCTTTTAAAAAATAAATTCTCCCCAGACTGCAGAGTAGAGGGAGGATATCTTTTCTATTTTGGCAAGCAGCTAACCTCAAATATTATTTGCACATGAGACGAGATGATGGTGTAGATAAATAATAAAAGGAGAGCTTATCTTGGGAAAAGTCAGCAAAGAGGTTTAGTGACGAGGGATTTTATACTACATACATACATTGCTGGTGGTGTGCAAGCAAGTAAATCTGTTCGTGGCCCTTCCTTGTCTGTACAAGAACAAGATGAAGGGAAGAAGAACGTGTAGAAAGTGGTGTTGGGACTTTGTGGGAGTGGAGAAGAAAAAGTGGTGGTGGTGAAAGTGGCTCAGGATTTGCATTTCAGAAACGGACTTGAAGTGTCGAACGAACCATTGAATCCAATTCAGACTCGAGTGTCGTGGTTTGATCTTAACACCAACCAACCAACCAATTGATTTTTATTCCTTTCATACCTCCTTCAGACACTTACTCAACTTTATACCGTCGTCGACACCACTAAGCAAGCATATACTTTCTCCCTTCAACTTATAAATAGTTAGCCATTTCGTAGTATATGGTGTCTCTGATCAGAAAGAACGTATTACGCAAATATTAGAATTATAGTCAAAATCCTACTACCAACCAACCAACTTGAGTCAAACACTTTGTTCAATTTCAAGATTTTCGGTAGTAGCTCCTCTTTCTTTTTTCTTTTCCTCCTTCACTCAAACATGTTGAATGTGATGATGATCATCATCACCAGCCTGGAAACCACTTTGCAGTTTACACACTTCCCATGTATTCGTATGGAATGAGTGAGCCAAGCACCGGACATTGATTTAAATCTGTGTAATCCTATTTCAAGAGGTGACTTTGACTTTACTTGGTGGCTTTTTGCCAGAAGGGTAGAAATGTTTAAATAAATCAAGAAAAAGAGACAACATGGTTCCTCAGCTTACTTAGCTCCATTTTCAGTTGTTAAAGAAGGTCTTTCTTCAACTTTGTAAAGTTTAGGTAAACAGTTAAATCCGTTACGTGTGGGGGATACGTTGCACCAATTGAAATATTTAACGAAATGGAGCTTTTAATGTCGGGCTTTAAATTTAAAATAGTTTTTTTTCAAAAATGTGGATACTTACCATGTATTCCGTCTTGAACTCATGTTCTGCAAAAAAGAGGCGGCGAAGTTCCCAAGAGAGTTCGAAAGCGGTCAGCTGAAATTTCGAAAAACATGTTTTTTTAATTAATTCAAAAAGTAGATAAATAAAATGCCGCAAATAGCGCCGCTTTTGAGGAAATGTCGCATTATGCAGTTGATGACATACGTGAACAAAATATACTTACAATGGGATCTTTAGAGGACAACGAGATGAGAGATGGACTTGCTAGGGCACGGTAGGAATTAATTCTGGAGCGTGAATGTCTGAGTGAGTCTTCTTGTCTTGAGGTGACACAATCATCACAACCACATCTAGAAATATTTATAAATCATAAATAAAAATAATCCTTAATCCTTACGTTATCAATTGTAAAGTAAATTAACATTGGCGTGTAGTATATATATATATATAAGGAACATGCACTGATTTCCAACAATAAAGCGATTATCTTTGAGTGGTCAAAGATAATCGGCAGTGATAACATATCATCTTTTCATCAACAGATAGAAACACGAGCTCATTCATTGTTCAAATCGCAAAAGTTACAAAACAAGCCATACACTTATATAAAACTATGGTTATGTGTTTCTCCACTTTCTCCACTTTCTCCACTTTACCATGACCCTTCCTTCCCACCGCTTTAGTAGACTACACAGGCTTGGTGAAAGTAAAGATAATAGTAGCGTGTGGGAAATGAGGCTCAACATCTTTAGAGTAACAAAACTTTTTGTGCTTTGAAAGTGGGACAATAGATGAACATGAGTCATGGAGCTGGGACCGGAAACGGAGACTCGACTCAGAGATTTCACCAAAACAGCCTTCGTTCTTCCTCCTTATACAGATATGTACATAGTTGGTTGGTGGGTGTAGAATATAACGGAGTAAAATGAGACAGACGGGTAAATCAAGTAAATCTCTTTTCCACACTGTAACAATACTGCCTTTCTGCCATCATTATAGTTCCATCCAGCTCTGTACAGAGTACGAACGTACGTGTACCTCTTTATTTGGTCTCTGTATTTACCGTGTTGACGCGTTACTAAAAGTCGTTTTTTGTATTGTTAACTTTCCGCCACTTTTATTTGGCACGGATTTGGACCGCAATGTTTTTGGCCAGTAAAACTAAATTGTGTAAAGATAGAGTGTGATACAAATAAAATATACAGCAGAACTAAACCGTCCGTATACTTTCACGGGTGTAGTTGAAAAAGAACATCAGACAATATATACTCTTTTATTCACTATACCTATTATTTATGCCTCCACTGGGTACAGATGTGTTTGATATCTTATAATGGGATTAAATTCTTTTTAAAAACTTCAACAAATTGAATATAGACGCAATTAGTGTGTATCTCTGCAGTCTACACCTAAAGAACTACAGACAGCAATTATCTGTAGTTTTCATTTCTCGTTCATTGTGAAAATTAATTTTGGATGAGAAAGAAGAATGAATAAGAGCAGAGAGAATCGGTTGGCGGAAATGTGGCAAAAACGGAGAAATAACATGAACATAGTGAAAACAATGGTGAAGCACTCATTTCCTCCATTGTTAGTTGAGGAAACCACAAAAACTCGTCTGTTCTTCTCAAAAATGCATTGTCCGTTGTTTTTGTGTAGCTTACTTTACTTGGCGAGAAGAGAGGAACTTAAGAAGCAGTGCTGAAATATAAATTAAGTTGGATGTTCTTCACTCGAATGGGCTCAAATAGTTTCACTGCTCTTGTCGCTAATTCAATTGTCACTGTTGTTGACTACAAACAAGGAGAGCAACTTGTACTTGATTTGACTATGAGCCAACCACGCCAAATTGAAGTTTCTGAATAGCTGCTGTGTATTTCTTTGTATTAAAACAAATACAGACTTTTGCTGTCCTTTGCCTTTCTTTTGTCTGGCTAAAAACTTCCTCTCCATGAAATTCAGATTTACATGGGATGATATATATAATAAAGATAAAGTTAAATTCCTCGCAGATCAATTTCTTAAATAAGCCTGAAATTCATACCTTATCTTGAGGATAAGACAAATGTCCCAATCATAAAATTTGCTATGAATGAACGAGAAAATAAAAGAGAAGTGAAAGCGAGAACATTTTATCCAATTTGTAATGGAGAAGGAGAAAGGAACGTGAAAAACAAGTTTGGTGAGAACAGGAAACTAACAACATCTTCCATCTTCATTACTTTCGTGTTTGGGTGACATCATCCACAAACAGTTAAATACGAGACAGCCAATACAAAACGGTAAGAATTACTTTGTTGTATTCTCTTCTAAATTAAGTGGCCAATATTTAACAGCCAATATGTACAAAAAAACACATGGCTGCAATCCAATGTGAATATTCGTTATTTCAAACATATACGAACATTAAAACGTGCTCACTTTGTACTTCTAGTGATATAAATGAAAGAATTGGAAGAGTTGACGACCTCCTTGACCAGCATACACTCGTAGACCAACTACGCTACAAATATACTAAATGGCCGACTGTGAACATTTGATGATTCATATAGAACATCATAAGTTTTGACTATAGTTGTTGATTTTGATAATGGGATTGGTTGGCTACACTGGTCATCAAAAAATGACCATTTGTCATTAACCTGGATATTGCACGTTCCTTTTAACATTTCAATTATATGTACATATATTGCCGTCAGCATTTGCACACTTAATTGAATTGACTGTAATACAGTACGTAGTTTGATGATTTATGATTAGTCAACATTCCTCTATAAAACAATATACACAATATGTACAATTCTCACTAAAAACACAATGTTTGCTAGGGTTAGCAAGTACATTAACAAACATACAAAATGTGCACATTAACAATTAATTTGTACAAATATGTATATTCTCCAACTGTATACAATTCATAAACAGTGAATCTCCTTATTTGAGCAGTCGAAGATATAACAATGAGTGCATCATGATCATATGTACTAATCTAATTGCTGAATCCATCCGTCCATTAAAATATGTCATTAGACTGATTGTGCTCAGAAGTGGAAAGACATTGTCTGACATTATTCTCAAGCTCGCAGTATTAAAACACCCCGCTATTAAATGAATGTTTTACTCTTCCTCCCTTATTACGGTATGTATGTATATGTACAGAGCAGAGGAGCAACATCAAATGGATGAATGTTCCAAGTTTATGTTTCTTTGTACAAAGAAACCTTCTTCTTCAAATGTGTTGGACAAGTTACAATTAGTTGCATCATAAACTGGCTCGTCACAGCTTTTCTTTTCACTTTCTATCTTATTTGCTCTTCTTGGTTGCGAGGAAGGAGGAAGGAAGGAAGAGTGAAAGCAAGCACCACTTCTTGAGTAGTGCGTATATTTGACATATGGAAGTTACACAGCCGAATGAACAAGTAATTACTAGGACATTCACTAGACGAAAAAGAGGCAATTAAGAGACTCACCGAATGTCATGTGGCATGGGAAGTGTGGCCCCTCGATCCAACAGCAACTTGATAATTTCATAGTTGTCTCGATGAGCAGCCAGGATGAGAGGAGAGATGTCAGAGGTGAAAGTAGCCGTGTCGGGAGGTAAAGCCTCCCAGCTCTATTTGACAGAGACAAAGTGGATAAATTAAGTTGAAAACCAGGTGCATTTTTCTCTTCATATGAACTATGAACACCAGCACCAGCAGAAGAAACGCTTCACCACCATCAACCAACCAGCCAAACACCAACAATCCCTTATTGCTCACTCTTACTGATGATTAAATCTTGGGCTTCCTCTATAAATAATATTTTCTTCTCTCTCTCTTTCTCTCTACAATTCCATCATAGTCTATTGTGCCCTGCGGGAGTTTGTTTAAGGATTTTTTTTGTTGCACACACTTTTTCTACCGCTTTTCTCTACAAAAACCAATAATTCTCTTCTTGCAATTGTACAAGAGAGAAACTTCAGGATAAGTTTTCTACAGAACTGTGTTGAGAAATCAAATTACTGGTGCCATAGATTTATTCGATTATTACTTATCTGCTCCTGGCTATGTCCGCATTTATTACATGTAAAGAATGCAATCCATCCATCAATCAATTTTACTATAGAAGATTAGCAAGCGATATTTTTAATAATCTGTCAACTAGTACTGTATGAAATCGCACCGATGTTTTAGGACCATTATTACAGATATGTGCTAAAATATTATGATGTTGATCATATAAGTAGGCTGTCCAAAAGCGGTCCAAAAAAACGGTGTCATGAGAGATCACATTTTGGGAAATATTGACTTCATTTTGTCCCAGTATGTGCTCGGTGGCACGGTTAGTTTAATAATGACTGGGACGGTTGAATGAATCCGAGTGTGAGACGTCGAGATTGCATTTGTTCTTTCACTGCTATGACTGGAGGCAATGAAAAAGACGTGACTCGAGTTGGTTTCCAAGAACGAAAACTGGAACCATCATCCAATCTACCAACCAACTAGACAATTGGAATATCAAGTGAGCACATGGAATTTCATTGAGTCTCATTTTAGGACACCAGCAGCATTTTGGTGCATTTTGGTGGAAAATGATCTCAGCTCAAAAAACCAATAAATATATTTGGATAGATGGATTTTTTTGCCCACTGTTGCTGACATACATATTTTAGATCAACTTTTCAAGTTACAAATGAATAAGATTTGATTTGGAATACATTATTATTATTATATAGTTTCATATCACACCTAATGTGTGTAATAATAATGCAGAACTAGTCGTATAAATCCTATCTCTTTTTGCTAAATTGACAGGATTATGTGTGTTAAATAAATTTCCACCCAACAGCCCCCCCTTCAAAAAACTTGTTGGGCGACATACTACTACGGAACAGGACGTTCTCCTCGCTTGAATCGGTTTGTTCCATGGACCGAGGTCTGCTTTGTACTGGGCGTAATAATATATTTTTTCAAAAAGAAAGAAAGACATTGGAAGAAAAAAAATGTCCCAGTGTCCCTCGACAGCACACACTGCTTATTCACTAGCTTGCAGATTCATTCATGGTTCAGATATATCATGACTTTAGCCTCGAACTCTTTTTTTTCTTTTCTCCAGAATTTTAAAGAAGACAAGTCTCGTTATGCTTTACAGTCTGTTCTGGTGGATTTGGTTGTGGTTGAAGGTATACTACCAAAGTTGAAATCCTTCCTTGCTGTTGTGGAGTGGGTGCGGGTGGTATAAGTCATTCGAAGAGAGAGAGAGAGAGAAAGTTAGACTTATGGATATCCATATGATTCATGTGATTTATGTGTTTTCAGTGAATAAGAAGAATATGAAGAGAGAAAGGAGCGAAAATAAAATAGTCAATTTCCATACGTACATGAGGCTCCCCAGGCTTGTGAACTGCGTCTTCATGCTCCAATAAGACCTGTAAAAAGGATGAGTAACTTTAAACATAATAGGTCTGCACTGTACCGACTCTCCATCCTCCCACCCACCCAACATCTTTATCTCAGCAGGTGAATGTAAACGGTGGAAAAATGGTAGGACGCCAAAAGTTTGTAAATACAAGCAAAAGAATTGCGATGATATTTTGCGAGAGTGGGAGTCATACTTACTTCCACTGCTTCGACATACTCTTCTGAAATTGCGTGGAGGAGGGCATCTTTTGTTTCCACGCGGAATTCCAACAGCAGCTCCACCATCTCTAGGTTCTCGTTGTCAATTGCCATTAAGAGCGCTGACCTCCCGAGCGGATCTGCACAATTGATGCAGATCTTCGTATCCACTGCTTTCTCCAACATCCTGTGTCAACAAAAAAAAACACATTTCATTCTCCGCTGCTACTTACTACTACATATACTACTGCTCTTTTCCTTCTCTACATTTGTTGAACCAAGTTATGATTAATGCGCATCTTTCAGTTAATGGACTGCAGTTACCCCGTTTCCAACTGATTCTGCTTTCATATTTTTCTGTGCCTTCAAATTGTAAATCTCTCCAAAAGAAAAGTATAAGAACTATGAGAAGAAGAAGAAGAAGGGTGGGAGGGAACGAAGGGTAACACACAAGAAATGGGAGGAATAAAATGACTAGGATGTTGTGTCCTGCTGGACAAAGGAAGTGTAGGCAGAGGGCCTCATGCTGGTTGCACAGAAAATTCGCTAAATGCACACAGTCCAAGCATTTATTGCACACTCTCTTTAAGCTCCCTTTTCTCCAAATAACAAATAGCTGTAATCATGACGAGAATTATGTGAACTATGGATGGGAAAACCCTATTGTCCACCATTTTATCCCAGTTTGACCAACGGGTGCAATATTTTTGATAATATTTTACTTTGAGTTGCACACTCAAACAAAGACAAATAAAAAGATGAGACCAAAGCCACGACGTCATGTGGAGAATCCGCCACAAAAGTAGAGTATTCATAACAGAGAGATGATTTTACAAGGAATTTTGCAACTCATGCATAGAAATTCTAACATTCTCTCATTAATATTAAACTTTGGTTTTCAAATTTAAAAGCAATTGTGTGTCTTCCAAATTGGCACTTGTTCAACGAGGCGTAATAAGCATGTTGGATATGCATGGAATATGGAGAAAGTTATTACAAAGAAATCGAATTAATCGCATCATCACCCAGTTCACCACCACCACCGAACTGGTGATGATAATCCTTGGTCGGTCTCAAAATTTCCAGCCTGACACACACAGAAAGAACCCACCAAATAGAAAACGTAGCACCAACTGTGGTGTGGATGATGATGAACAAGGGCTCTCTGGTCGACCGCGTTGTGGTGGGAGGGAGGGATGGATGGGATGGCCACCTTTTTATTCAAATTGAAGGAGAAAGTTGGCTGGATGAATGGAACCCACCTGTCGACTCTCACTTTGTCTTTCTCTACCCGATCCAGTGCCTTCCCAGCTCTTCCTAAATTGATTATCTCTTTCCCTCTCTCTTTCTCCAGCCAGGGAGAAACTACTGTAGAAACCAGGCCAAACCCTGCTTTCTGATAATTCTTTTTCTGTCCTCATCATGATATTATCTTTGTTCGTTCTAACCAACCGTGTTTTCTCCCATCTATAATAACTTGAGTGAGAATTTTCATCTACATTTTGAGAGCAATACGAACAATTTAAGAAGGATTTCAAGACCACATAAACCAGAAATGAAAGTGTTATAAAGTGAGTGCTTGCATGCGTGTTTGCCCTACAGGTGTCTTCCACAGAAAATAACAAACCTTTTATTTTGATTTTAGGCTTCCTTAAATAAACTGGGTTTTTTAAGTTGGTGCGGTTTTTTTTATTTAGTAAGCACTACTTTCATCATAATCTCACGACAAGCTGTACTGGTGAACTGGTTTCTTTCTTTTGTGTCTTTGCGTCAACTTCTTAACTAGGAGAGTGTTTTGAGACTTGGTTAGCGTAATAAGAGATTTACAGAGTACTTGTGGTTGAGTTCCGAGAGCTCAAGATGGCTTAGCTTTGGTTCTATTTCTGGTCTGCTTGCTTTGGTCCAGTGCGGTTGAGTGGGGGTGGTAGGTTTGGTGACACTACCACAAGCAATCTTACCTTATAGCACCAACTCTGTCTCTGTCTCTAGCAAAAGGAATCAACTTGAATCATCATTTTGCATATAATCCTCCCAGGCAAAAAGGCTGTGAGTTGGTGTGGATTGGATGTGGCGAACATCTGGTTGTGTTCTCATCACGAATTTTTCATCTCACCTTGCCACCTTGCTTTGCTCCATCCACGGAAATAAACCAACCAAGCAATCTCACTCACTTCACCACTGTCTCGACTTGATTCATTCTTTTCGTCCGAATTCACAATTGTTTTTTTCACTTGGTTTCTTTTGGGGACGAAGACGGGAGAGTAAAACTGGAAAAATTGAGTGCCTTTTCTTTCTTTATTCTTTTTTTAACCAAACCATCTCATCCGAATATTGAAAAGAAGATGCTTGTTTTCCATAATGGGGCGCAGAGGAGAGGAGAAACGCGTTATGTAGATTAGAGCGTTTTTATTATTAGTGAAATGACAGGATGTATAATAATAAGAGAGATGAGATGAGTGAATTCCAGTCTGTGACACGAGAAGAATTCTCCACATTCATCCTCATAAAACATTCTACTTATTGTTTCCTCATAATATATGCTTCACATATGTAGAAGAGGAGGATAGGGACAAATAATTATGAAAACTCTCAATTCGAATTTTAATGGGGTTTTGTCAAAAATCTACAAATACTCCCCACCACCATCAAATGTATAGCTACCCAGGATACAGAACTAATAAGAAAACGGCAAGATCACGTCACACATGTGCTATATCTTTTTTTGTATTGAATTGAGTATTCTCAATTCCATTATGTGCAATATGTATTCAACAAAGTTCAACTCACTACTCCCAGCAGCATTTCCTTTTGGATTGGTCCTTAGTGATATTCATTGCTTATCCAGTCTCTCAAGGGCAATAACACTTGGTTCATGAATTTCTATCACTACTTATTGCAAAAATGTGACTTTCCTTTTCATTCTGTCCTTTCTTCATATCTATCTGTATCTGCTCTTTTCTTCTAGACTTTCAATTATCCAAAAGGTGGATACATTATTTGTAAGTGGGGCCATTTAAATCCCGTGTGGTGAGAGAATTGGACACATTCCCAAAAATATTTGTCTATATTTGGACCCTTTCCGAAAGCAATAATAGTCTCATCCAACTTTTTATTGCTCTGTTGAAGCTGCCACTTGATCCCGTTTGAATTTCTCTTTTTAGTACGTTGATAAGTGTGGTTGAGCTGTATTGTTCTTTTTCAGGACACATAAATTCAAAGTGTTCTTTACTTGAAGAATGTATTAAATCAAAATGGAAAATTCAGCAATAACATTTTTTTAAATTGCTCTCAGCTCCTTCGTGAAAGAGACGTTTTCGTCTTGTTTCTCAAATGTAAGCATTTACGAAAGAGTGAAATTTCACTTTGCAGAAGGAGCAAACATATACGCACACATAACTGCATCATCTTTACATCTGTTTCCTGAGTTTGCTCCAATTTCTTGAGTCAGGTCGACATGGCGTGACTAAAAGGGTGAACAAATTACGTACTTACTATACGTGGAGAGAGAAAGGTGATACAAAAAGAAGAAGAAGAGTGAATGTACAATGTACAGAAAGGCGGAATGTTGTGCATGTATAAATGAATGAATGAGTGGGTGGTGCCCTTTTAGTTCCTCATTTTTCCTCAACCCGTCTTAACTTAACCCGTCTGTCAACTGGATCATTAACTTTGTGGTGCAAACTTTTTGGCAGACTTGGGACGAGTTATGTATAGCATGCATCTGTCAAATTCAATTGAGAGCTGTTGAAGACACTGAAGTAATGACTCCTCCAAAGAAATCATGAGATTTTAAAGTCATAATGCATCTCGTGGAAAGTGCTCCTTTGAGAACTGTAAGCAATAAAAACTAATGGGAAGCACACTAAAACCATTTGGATTCAATGCATTGCAGCATTCGGAATCAAGGGAGCAAATAGAAAGCAAGTAAACGAATAATCCATCAATTTACAAATGCAAGTGGGTTCTTGGTCTAGGGCTGACGGGGGGAGGAGCAGTTCTATCATTTCTTGGACGTCATTCCATCCATCCAACAGACAATCACTGATTCCATGCACCTATATGCATACACAACTAAAATAACTGTAACTGAAATGGCTGAAATAGTGTATTATTTGCGGCGAGAAACCACTAGAAGCTTTATTAGAATGCTTTAAATAAAACAATCGTTTTCTGGAAAAGTGACATCAAATTTCACATGTTGACCTTTGGATCTTCTACTTTTGTATTAGGTAGGAAACGTGTTAGAAAACATCGTCCTTGAAATACCTTAACTTTGACCCCTACCAACCTATTTGCACACCATAATTTGTGATTTTGAAATAGCCCACCACACCAAATCTTGAAGTAAACCACGGTTCAATTATGAAAACGAATTAAGAGTTTAATTAAGGCCATGAAGTTTACAAAGAAAAAAATTCTAACAAGGTAAAACGTTTCTATACAGAACGAATTAATGGTTTTGGTATTAAAACCACGTGCAATTATTGGCCCTGTGGTTATATAATTTGGATTTCGTAATAATAACAAGTTTGCAACTTTTAATTTGTAAGAAAGTTTGCGATAAATTTCTTCATAATGCTACATAATTATTCTTCACTAATCCACAATTTGCAATATTACCAGTAAATTGCCATCATTGCATCTTTCTTGGAAAAATTAATATTTTTTCTTCTTTCAGGTTTCTGCAGATGACAAGGTTTATCACTCATTCATTTCGTTTTCCTTATTAACCAGTTGATGATATCAGCACCAACCTTTCTTGAACCACGAAGAAAGAATTGTTGTGAAGTTTTTAATGAGGGAAAATAATCCAATTTCTGCTGTCAGAAATACTTAATGGCCGTTGGTTCTCAAATGACAAGAAGGATTTCAGTTTGGCTGTTACAGAAAGATCAAGCAAGTGAGAGAGAGAATGACTAACAGCTTGTCCCCTCCTGCCTCCATCCATACACTTTCTGGTGTGGTGTTGGTGGGGTAAATTAGCTTTCACTTCCAAGGCCTTGGGGAAAGTTGAAGAGTTTATGAAAATTACCTACGTTGGTTCGTTGGTTCGTTTCGTTCATTCGTAGTCCTCGTAACTAACACGCAAAGGAGGAAGCAAAAGCAAGTAATAAAGTATGTGGGAAGTTGAAGTAATGCACATAATGCGCTGGTGGACCGTCGAATTGACCCCGGTGGGCGTGGTTGACCTCTGGGTGAAAGCTAGGTTATCGGTGGGGGCACGGCGTCGATATTGACCTCCTCCGGGAGTGAAATT
>JAQFZJ010000145.1:0-58017 GCA_034695645.1 Folsomia fimetaria | reverse complement strand
TCTGTGGAATAAACCGACACGCCTCACATGTCCCTGAATGAGAGGGGTAAGTAATGTTTCCAAAATTTGATCCTCTAAAACTAAAAGGTTGATTTTGTTCCGTCAAAGCCGTTCCAGTTTTCTTTTCCTTTGGCAGATTTTTGGCCACCTCTTCGCTGCTTTTGTCTGTTCCTTTAGGATCGTAAGCATGAAGAAGCAGTCGCCCTAAAATTAAATTCACCATTTAACCAATTCATTCAATAACCAGGAAGGAAAGAAACTATTAGTAGTTTATTTCACTTACAAATTCGAATCTCTGCATCAAATCCACGTCGGCTGATCTTCTTTCGCACATTCGGAGTACTTGGTGCCGATGGTGCGCGAGCGTTTCTAGAAATCAAATGCGATATAAAGTAGAAATCTTCAAACTATACTCATTGTAAAACAACTAAATAGTTGTTTCAATAGCAGTCTGCACTTACTTTGGCACCATCCTACGATAGTTTGCATAGCCGACCGTATTCTTGCCATACTCGATTTGCTTCAGTCTCCTTGCTAAAGTCGCAGGATCCGTTTCAAATTCTTTCTGCTTTTGTAGAGGAGATGAACTACAGCTGTCACTTCTCGACGGCGTAAGAATATCAGTTTTTACTCGAGAACCGTTCCAGTTCCTCTACATGGCTGAGGGTGGGGCTTTTCTCCACCATGCCTCGTCCGCTCCCTGTCCTCCTCCACCCATCTTTCTTGACAAAATGGTGAAGTTAACTTGCTGACAATGTAACTGGTTTGATTTGTTATTTCCGAAATTAAGATAGAGATTTCTGACTTATGTAAAGGAAATTAGGATGATGCTGATTTGATTGATAGAACAAATCCATGGGCTGATCTAGCTCTAGTGCTAGCAAATCCAATACAATTGGCCGGGTGATGTAGGAAGGGGGGGGGTCCTGGAGGGGACGAATAAATGGCGGGTAGTGCGAACACCAACAACAAGCTGCACAAACAATGAAATAATAGGAAAAACAAGCCAAAAATTTGTATAAATAATCGGCTTGTTGCTTTTGTCTGTCATTTGTGGGAAAACACAAACCACGAACGAGGGAAATTGGCCTCGTTAAAAAAAGACTACAAAAACCAATTCGTTAAATACAACCAGTAAAGTCTTCAGTTGCTCCAAACAGGGCGCGCAGTTCAAATTCAAATCTATCTCAAACCGGCTACTCAACTCAATTGACATTATTTGGAACTATTACTACGCTAATTAAAATTAATCCTAGTTAAAATTAAACTGGAGATTTATTTAATGGAGGAGTGGAGAGGCAGATTGATGATATGACTGGAATACAAATTATAGCCTCACTTTCACCTCCACAGTGGACATTTAATGAAACAATTATAATATTAAATTAATTGGACCGGAGAAAACACGGATGCACACACAGCTTATGAATTATTTTGCATAGTTGTTGTAAGTTGACAACATACAATACCATTTTTCATAAACAATAGTGTGTATATATTCTTAATTATATGTGAAATTAAATGACTATTATTTTATTTCATTGTGAATTATAGATAACTTGACAGAGAAGAGAGTTAGCTCTGCTGTGGTGGTGGTGGTCAGAATAAGGATTCAATTCTATAGTGTGCTATATATATAGTGTGTTTGATGTCTTGTCAAAATAATAATAATTGTCACAGTGTAAATAGTTGGATATAAGTTAAAGTTGTTGGCGTATAATGGGAAGGAGTTTGTACCGTTTTTGGTTGTACCTTTGGATATTACCTGTGTTTACTTGTGGACTTGCGGTTCGACGTTATGACGATGGTAGAATACCCGGTGGCGTCGATAACAATAACGTCGTTCAGAAGGATGCAATACACCACCTTGAAGGATCTAGCCAGCTAACGCATAATGAAGCTCAACAGTTTAACAATAGTCGGATTGGATTAACACGTTCTTTTCAAAAACTGGGAACGCTATGTAACCCGGAGGACGTTGTCGATTTTAATGTTTTGCTACAATCACTCACGGGAAGTCCTAGGGATGAAGGCCATGAGCTGTTCCCAACTTCATTCTATATTTGCTCGCAAGTTTGCAAGGATAACGACTGCTCTTGGTGGCACCATGGGGCCTTATTGGTTAGTTTTGCCTTAAATAAATTTAATCCGCAGCGCAGGGATGGTTTACGAAAAAGGTACAATTTAATAAATTATGTGTGAACGTATAATGTGAAATTAATGCTAGATTTTTATTGATCAGGGAGCAACGGGTTGTGACGCTCGAAGGGAACGCGTATATTTTTGGAGATCAGGAATCGCACAAAGATCAACAGCACATGGAGGTCACAACAAGAAATAAACGGGCTTCGGATGCGGGCAGTGAAGTTGCAAAGGTGAAGTCTGATGTTGAGATAACTGGAGTGTCGTTTGAATACGATTCAGATAAAAAGAGAATTGAGTACGACAGTACTGGATCACCACGTCTACTTGAAAACATGGCTGTTAAGATGCGATTATCTGGAAAATTCACGAAGACTACATTATTCAAGCTTACAAAATTTCAAACTTGTGATGATCCTCACAACCAGAAAAATGTTGTTGCTGTGAGTTAATGCTTGAATTATTGATACAGTACTAATTTTGTGCCATTCTAATCTCTAATATTATTACTTAATAGGTGGATGTGGACGAATCTGGTACAACGGGCACAGTTGATGCAATAATGCCCCAAATGGGAGAATTAAATGAGGTTTTTCTATGTTTGAAAACTCCGGATATGCCGCATTTTGTTCGCCAAGGAGAATTTGGTCATGAACGAGAATTTGTCAAGCCTTGGCTTGTGATAAAATTGTACAAATCACTGCTCCCACTGTGGCTTCATTTATCGCTTCTCGTTTTTCTCCTTGGTCTTTCCGGATTATTTTCGGGTTTAAATCTTGGTTTGATGAGCCTAAATAAGACGGATTTGAAGATAATAATCAACACTGGAACTCTTTCTGAACGACATTATGCTGCCGCCATTGCCCCTGTTAGAAATCACGGAAACTTTCTCCTGTGCTGCTTGCTCTTCAGTAACGTCCTAGTGAATGCCTCGCTTACGATATTAGTCGACGATCTAACGTCTGGTTTGATTGCCATTATGATGTCTACTTTGGCGATTGTTATCTTTGGAGAAATTATTCCGCAAGCAATTTGTTCAAGACATGGCCTAGCTGTTGGGGCAAAAACGATCTATATTACTAAATTCTTCATGTTCATTACTGCCCCTTTGGCTTTACCTTTAAGTAAATTATTGGACAAGTTACTGGGCGAGGAGATTGGAAGTGTTTATACTAGAGAACGTTTAAAGGAATTGCTTCGGGTAAGTAATCCTATCTATAACAATTACCAATACTTTTACTTAGTAATTTTAATTGTTTAAAAAAATATTTTTAGGTTACAAAGGATTACCACGGTCTTGCAAATGATGAGGTGGAAATAATATCAGGTGAGTTTTTCATTAAGCGACACAAAAGTTAATCATATCTATACATGGGATCAAATAACTAAATTCTACAACGTCTAGGTGCACTTGATATGAAATCTAAGACGGTAATTTGTAGCTTGTATTCTAAATTAAAAATACTGGTGTATAAATTAAAATATACATTGTTAGGTCAAAGACGTTATGGTTCGACTAGAAAACGCTTTCATGTTGCCCATTACTACAGTGCTGGATTTCGATACTATGTCCGACGTCGAGTATCATGGTACACGAAAAATAGAAATTTTCAATATTGTATAACAGAATTTAAAAACATGACTTTAAATTAAGGTTATTCTCGAATTCCCGTGTTTGAAAAAGAAAGGAAAAATATCGTTGGACTCCTGAATATCAAACAGCTTACTTTATTGGATGCAAATGATAATATTCCACTAAAAACAGTCGTGGAATACTATCAAAATAAACTTTTTTTCGTTTTTGAAAACACTCGTCTGGATTTCATGTTGAAAACACTCCGGGAAGGTACCTTAGACATATCCCTAACAAACAAATGAAACGTGTGAACCCATTATAATCCTTAACTATTTTTAGGAGAGCATGGACACATGGCATTTGTTCAGACAATAAATGACCAGGGAGAAGGAGACCCATACTACGAAACAATTGGCCTTTTAACATTAGAGGACGTACTTGAAGAACTTCTTCAGGCTGAAATTATTGACGAAAGCGACAGTATGATATTTGCAACCACTGCTTAATTAATGCCCCTAATTACATAGTATTATTACATTACATTCAGTTGGAAAACACGACGCTCGATTGACAAATGGTATTCGCCCAAAAAATTCTCTTCCATTTGCTTTGATGAAAAGAAAACCAAAACTGCGAGGTTTGGAATTGCCTCCTCCTTTAGCGTTAGCCACGGTTCAATTTCTCTCCACCAGTAAACAGCGTTCATATTACTTTCTTGCTTTATTTTATATGTGATACTAATCAATTGTATAAATTTCTTAGGCGTTGAACCATTCAGCAAGACCATAATGTCCCTGTCAATCCTACAACGGTTAGTATCAAATTGCGCACATTACATCAAACTCCCGAGACACAGAGGAAATATCCCAGACGTCATTCTATATGAAGCGGTACAACATTTTGGTTACATTTTACTACGAACATTGAACTTCAATGCATTTTATATATTTCATCAGGGTAAACCAAGCGAATTTTTCATAATGATTTTGGAAGGAAGAGTAGAGGTAATTTATTGATTCATTGATTAACTTGAAATTGAAAAAATAACTCGAATTAAAATTTTGAATTAAATAAAAAACTCTTATAAAATATATACAAAAAATATCAGGAATGAATGAGTGGCGTGAGAAGAGTGGGAGCAGAGAGGAAGAGAAAAGTCGGGGTCATTGAACTTCTTTGTTCTTATTTTAGGTTACCGTCGGAAAAGAAAACTTGACTTACGAAAGCGGTGCATTTACAACATTTGGCAAAGATTTCTTAATATCTACCTTGTCCGCTGAAAGTAAGAACATAACCGATCCTTTGAATATTTATATATAGAACAAAATAATAACTTCAATCACTCATATTTTCAGAGGTCGGCTGTGTCCCCTCTCCTATTTCTGGCGATAAGCCGGACTCAAAACCAAAGAAGCGAACATTTATTCCAGGTAATTTGATGGATTTTTTAAACAAATTTGAAAAGCATATCTAATATTTACTTATTTCTCATTCCAGATTACACCGTTCGGGTTGTTACCAATTTACATTATTTGATGCTAAAATATAGTGCATACAAAGCGGCGATATTAGCTACTGGAATAGAACAAGCAAATGCAGACCCATCTCAAGTTCACAGTAAAACTTGGCAAGAGGAAATTGATAGGGTCAGACAGATTTCTAAGAAAGAAACGCGTGAAAGGTTTAACATAATATCTGTACTAATAATTAATTTATTTGTAGATGCTGGAAAAAATTTCCTCATACGACGAAGATGCCTCATCTGAAACTAGTCGGCGCCCCAGAATATCTGTACGTTTTTGTCTTTTTTAAATTTTCGAAGAAATGCATTTAAAGTTTGCACTTTTATAGCGAGACGAAAGCTTCCGAGCCGCAAACATTACTTTCGGTGATAACGAAGGTATCGGGAGAAAAGTTTCATTTTCAGTCATAGACGAATCTGGTCGTGAGCAAGGCGGGTTAAATGGTAACCTACTTGCGGATGCTATCTATATGAAAACGCGTATTCTTGAAGAAAATGGGTCAGAAGATAAGTCAATGGGCGAGGAGTCGAAGCTTTTAACAACGGTGCAAGAAACCTAGATTTTTTTATATGTAATAATAATAATTGTTTTTAATCAACTGATACGCTTTTGTTAAGCAATGAATTTAACTGTACATACATGTGAGTAGTTTAATTAATTATATTATATGTATTATTAGTAACATTTCTGATTACTGCAATCTCATGGTTGATCTTTTGTGATAGTAAATAAATGTGAATTCTTGTCTGTTACTGTTCCGTAGGTGGATAAATTGCCTCATTTTATCAACAATTAAATTCGATATATAAGATTAACAATTAACAAAATTTGCACCTATTATTATGCTGAGAGATTGAGATCAACCCGAACTGCAAAAATCACAAAAATATGCAATATGCCCCAATCTGGCAGTCAACACTGTATTCGCAGAGATGGAAGGAAACTGGAACACTTTTGTACAATTGACAAATTGGACATTTTGGTGATTGTTATTCTTGGATTTAATTCAGGTGAAGAGAAAATATTCTCTGAATCAGAAACTTTTCAGAACAAGAGTTTGTTCCGAATGTTAACAAAATCATGCGTTTGTTTACAACAAGGCCATAAACCATAAACTTTTTGCAAGGTTTCAGCTTCAGCTGTTTCTGTGTTGTAGTTGAAACAACGAATTATTCTTCTCTCTGAGTTGTTAGTTTGATTGAGGGTATCGTTATTTATCCCGTGAATATCTTCATCATCTGATTTTGATCTGTACAATACAAAAGTTGCCATGCTCGTCAGCCGTACCCTCAGCTTTTGCTGCGGGGCATCGACGCGGCTGTTCCGACATCATAAGGGAAGTTTGGTGCAGAGCAAATTTGGGAATAATTTTGGTGCTTTCTCCACATCATCAGCTCATCGTAGGTCATCCGAGATACCATCGACACCACCACCGCCAACAAGTCAGACTTCTTCGCAACCCGCAACACCAGGACCAGAACCTGTCTCGACAACAGAGGTGAAACAGCGACCCAAACGAACATTCACCTCGACAGAGCGCAATTTCATTACTCCGGTTAGAGCAATGCAGGACTTTTTATTGAAAACGAGCGATTTGGCTGGCTTGAGGTAAGGTTTGAATAAACTTTGAGCTTTATCATATTTGAATCCTATCAATTTTTTACATGAATTAGGAAAACCATGAGACGGTCGCCGCACGCGGATGAACCTCCGATAAGTGTGTATTGGAGAAGGGATGTTGAGCAGAGGTAAGGAGGCATTCTTTGGAATTTCAAACTTGGAAATAAATGAATTAGTGCTATGTTGTATGTATGTTTGAATTTCAAAACTATTTAACGTTTAGGGCCCTGGAAATTTGGGGGAGTTGGGACGAATTGAAAAAGGAGAAAAGGAGACGTGGGCAACAAAATGAAGAATATTTGGATGGTAATGATCATTATTTTGTATATAATCGGAGCGATATATTCCTAAATTGCAATCTCTATTCCATCATGTCATTAATCCTTGAGAATGAAAGGAGGTAGATAGAGAGCGATTCCAGAAATTAATTTTGCGACGGAAAAATTCGATTTATCTATACCCTCCCACACCCTCCCCTACATAATTTTTCAATAGATCATTATCATTAATCCATATTTTCTTTCATGACTATAATAGCACTGACAAATATTAAACGGATTTTGAAGAAATATCGGAAAGAGTACAAGGAAGAAGAAGTCGCAAATGCAAAATATGGACCTATGCAAACTCTGGTGAGTTATTGAATGTCTTATTTAAATGATTTGGCATAATTTTTAGTGGTGTTTTATTTCAGATGCATGGATCTGGTCGCATTGTAGTCACTGCAATTACGATGTGAGTTTCTGAGAAGTGAAAGTAGCTGTGCATATATTCGGAATAATGGTGATGAATAAACTTGTTTCTTATTTTCAGAAATGGAACTAATTTTGTAATAAAAATGCTGGCTTGGTCAATGACTGGATCGCACAGTATGTTTGCGGAAGCTATTCATTCGTTAGCAGACACCATTAACCAAGTCATTCTCGCATACGGCATTCATAAGTCAACACAGAGGGCTAATGTAGAGCATCCCTATGGTTATGCCAACATGCGACACGTTGCTTCGCTGATTTCCGGTGTTGGAATTTTCTGTGTGGGAGCTGGACTCTCATTTTACCACGGAATTACTGGTCTCATTAGCCAGGAGCCGATTGAATCTCTGTATTGGGTAAGAGCATGATTTGAGCAATACGTATTCTCAAAATTGATATGTACTTATACCAGAGTATTATTATTTTTAGGCGTTTTATATCTTGGCTGGATCCTTAGTTTCTGAAGGCGCAACATTATACTTGGCTGCAAATTCAGTTCGCAAACGAGCCAAAGAGATGAATATGACATTCAAAGATTATGGTAAGCTCTTCAAGTTATATGAGGAGTCATGATTTGATATCTTGTACGTTATCATAAAATTATATAGTTTTACGGGGTCGAGATCCATCGTTAAATGTTGTGATACTGGAAGATACTGCCGCTGTTGCTGGTGTCCTTGTGGCCGGTACATGCATGGCTATGACCATGTGGACAAACTCGCCCATTCCAGATTCCGCTGGGTCTCTTGTTATCGGCGGCCTTCTTGGTTAGTTGCCTACCAATTCTTTATTAGAACAATAAGTAGTGTGGTATTTAATGTAAATAATTTGAAAAGGTGGTGTCGCTTCATTCATCATATACTCAAATAGCGCAGCTTTAGTTGGAAGATCCATTCCAAGAGACAATTTGGAGCAGATAAACGGGGAATTGGAGCAAGACGTCATGATTCGTGTAATAATGAATGGAGAATCAGGATATGATCATTTTAAGAGAGATACTACTTTATAGCGGTATATTTTTATCTACAGGCTATTCATGACGTGAAAGGAATTGACATGGGCAACATGCTTGTTCGATATAAGGCAGAAGTGGATTTCGACGGGCGTGAACTTACAAAGTCTTACATAGACAAGCAAGACGTCAAACAGTTATTTGAGGTAGATCAAATTATGGAATTGTGTTATTTTAATACTAATGTGATTTTTTGTTGATAGGAATTTAAATTTGTTAAGACTGAAGAAGAACTTGAAAACTTTCTTCTAAAACATGGAGAGGGCATTGTCGACACTTTGGGGGCTGAGATTGACCGCATAGAGACTAAACTTAAGCAAACGCATCCTGAAATCAGACATTGCGATCTTGAAATATTGTAATCGTGTATTGGTCTAACCGTAAATGTACCTAGTTAGAAGAGGATGTTTTCATCTTCTTCTGGAGGTAGTATTTGCATACATCTGCCACAGCAACATAATTATTAACTAGTATACTGTATGTATTATTAAGATAAATATTTATTGATAACTAACCGACAAACGTTTGGAACCCACACTCGCAAACGGCCACAAGGTTTTGGAACGCATTTGCACTCGCAAGTTTTGTCATCCCAGTATCGGAGTGGTTCCACACTAGAAAATTGTATTTCAAGGCATTTATGTTTTTCTTCCTGGTCTGTACAACTACATGCGCAGTTGTTTGCATCATAGACCTAAATCATTTTGTATTTTACTTAAAGTCGGACGTATTAACAGTTTAAATACAAATATTTGGAAAATTACTTGTTGGGCCGTGCAATGATTAGTTTTTACTGCACATTGACAGCGACATTCGTCATGTTGTAAGAGTTCGTATTCTGCACAAGTGTGTCTAAGTGTAGTATTGCTTTTGTCGAATCTGTACACCTAAGAAAGCATAATTTTGTGATATATTTTAACAATACATTTGTGATCCACGTTCTGCTTAATCTAAATCGGTTTATTTTCCATCTGTTGTTTGTACTTTAATGCATATTTTAAAAAATTCAAAAATGTTTTCATACATGTACACGCACTGTTGACGTTCTGCTGGGTAAGCACGATCGCGGATGGTTACAATGTCCTGCACAACGTGTCACTTGAGCCACAGAAGGCACCAGTGCAAAGTTAGGAGCAGGTGGTCGAAGCTTTATTGTTTTTATCACTGGTTTCGAACAATCCAAAGCTTTGATGGATCTGTGTATTTCGTGAACGTTGGAGCACATTCCTGCTGATGATATGATTCAGGTTAACATTGTACTGTGCTTAAGAGCAATCAAAATCGGAAGTAAGTATGACAATGTTTCCCACTTACTTTCTCTGATTAATCTCCCCTCCCCATCAACGCTTCCAAAACTTGGGTTGAGATTTGGGAGATTCGTCTCATCCTAAAAATGTCAAGCAAACTTTAACGATATTATGTTTATTTTTTGCAATATTCTTCAACTCACTTGTTTCGCTATTGCATCTTGGTGATCTTCATTGAAATAGTAATCATCTTCTGGAATATTGTGAAATCTTTCCCTATAAAATGTACGGATTGAATCCGTATGGGACACCGAAATAATAAGAACAACTGCTGAAATAAGTTGATAACGATATTGCATTTTATGAATCTTTTGTAGTTGCATTCAAAGATGATATTTTATATTGAAGAAAACTGAAATGCACGACCTGTAAGTGAGGTCTATTTTAGCATTGTAATTACGTCAAGCTTGGTACTTTTAGACTTTATTAAAGAAAATTCGGTTGAGTCACTTCTTTACAGCGCAGGAAAACCGACAGGATGTGGAATAATTTCTGGACTCGTCCTGTCCTCCAGTAAAGAATAATTTGGTATGGTCACGCACAATTAAGTGAAATCTAACCCAGTTATGACAGTTTGATTTGTATCGTTGATAGTGATTTATTAAAAATCCTTTGCAGGTGAACGAACGAAACACAACTAGCAAAATCGAATGTGATGGATCGTGTCCCATAGACATATACTTGCAGTTAATCTTTATTGTAAGAAATCCATAAAGTGAGACATAATTACAGACCTTTCCTAATAATTAAAGCGACATTTGATTTTAAAAGTCTTTCTTCCACTCGATTTCATTAAGTGAATCCAGATTTCACATATTTCTAATTTAACATACAGATAAAATTAAAATCATTGATGGTTTTCATCGACATTTGCACATTAGTTAAAGAGTGGTACTGAACTAGAAATTAATTTAGAAATTAAAAAGTTGATACATATTCCAAATCGGTTCACTCTGAAGTCGACATGTATGTATATGTAGGACAGACAAGTTCAACTTGCAGGGTGTAAGTTACACTGGTTTCTAACCATTCCAATAGTCCCCCCACGCATTTTTCAACAGGTAGTTCCAAAGACCATGCCACACAATCGGCATGCATTGCTTTCTCTGCATAACCTACTTGTTGATGATGCATCGTAATGTGAAATCTAAGACGGTGAAAGTTAGCAGAGTAGTACATGAGCAACAAAATGTTGCTAAAATGGTGATACTTTCCCATATTTTATTCAGTTGGCTTTTAGTATTTCACAAGGAAAGTTTCACTCTTCTCCAATTCTCATCTGCTACACACTACTTGTTGCTATATTCAATGTGTAAAATCACGACTTTTTTGCCACTATTTTCAACTTTATCGTTAAATTCTGACAGTTGACAGTTAATATATAAAATCAACGTACATTCTACGACTGTACAGTTTAAATGGGCTAGAGTGTTTTCTCAGAAATTGGAACACGTTTGTAGCATTCGTAATGTTTTCATAAAACTTTCTTCACCATTGACCACGTTAGTGAATATGTTCTCTCCATGTTGATGTTATCACCCTGAAAATTTTATGGTCCTTATCCAACAATCTAAATTACTCATGCCGAAAGGATTAGTGCAAAGTACATAAATCTGAGCCTTTGATATCTCGACAAAATTAACGAATGACTGGTTATGTACTGAAATCGAATGATTGTTTCCGCATGAGTTTAGTCTGCATTTCATGAGAAGGAATGCACACGCAGTTGATCTGCCCTAATAGCACACATACAGATACATATTATATATTCTAGCACTCTTCAATTTGGATTCGGATAGCTCGGAGGTTTTGGTTTCTGTCTCTCCCAACTAATTTTGCGTAAAGAGGGAAAGATCATTGTGAGATCAAATTGCAACTAATCATGAACAGTGTGCATGCACCAAAGAACATTTTAGAATCCTATTAAAGATTTCCATGTTCATGTGTGTCCATGCATCTTCAGTGATGATTTGAGTTTTGAACAGTTTTGAGACAAAGTAGGAAAAGTAAAAGACGATGGGGCAGTTTAGAATATATCAGATTATTAACAACATAAAAAATGGAGTTGCATTTGGTGGTACTTAACTCCCTCGTTGTAGCAAAATGAACATTCCTCAAGACCTGGGGTCCTTCGCTGTGCAAAATCAGGACAATCTAAGTATATATCTTCAGTAGTATCTCCCCATAATTATGAAGGATACTCTACTACCCAAGTTCACCATGTACACAACAATGTGCAATCAAATTATTATCACCAAAAAGTGTGCGATGTTGAGTGTGTTTCAAATCACCAACCATAAGTGATAGTGATCATAGCTACTATTATAATCCAGGACCTTCCATGCCTCACTCCATGCTACCTATGCGTAAGTACATCATTTAAAGAATATCCCTGTTATAGTGGCGATTTCAAGTATGACGAATCCTTTAGACCTATGCATTTTATGACTAATGTTATTTTGAGTACTAAGTACTTGTATGTCAATTACAAATACATTACAAGCCGTACTATATGCATTCATGTAAATAGCATTAAAAACCGCAACTTTGAACAAATGTAACTAATTGTGATAAATGCGTTCACTTTACAATGCTAACATATATATTTATTTTTAAGTCTTTAAATCGTGCAGTATAGTATACCGATATATATTGCATGTATAATCAATTAAATAATACAGATATGACATCCAAGTTATTCTTTCTTATTATTCTTTGAATTCCGATTGACCACGCGTGGCTTTAAAGTGGTGGTTGAATAATTACTCAATTTTTGTGTTTTTAATTGATAGTTGACCTAAATATTTTGCTATGTATGTATTATACTGATGATTAAATTTGTAATAGAACAAATTGACACTACATGCAATTAAGTTATAAACAAGCAGTTTCAGTTTCATATTAAGCATTTTTCATCTATCCTCTCTTTTCTTCGAACAATATCTGTCGATTTTTATGTATTAATATGAAATATACCCATGTTCTAAGGAATTTATGCCTATTGTAATTCACGCTTATTTTATTCTAATTTCGGTGGAATTGGTCTTGAGGTTAAAATGTAAAGAAAACAAAGCTGACCACTCGAATGTTTTTGCAGAAGAAGCGAAGACTGTCACAGCAAGTATGTATGGATTGGTGGCTACGACACCGGTATTTACTACCGCTAACCCTTTGCCTTATGCGTCGCACCCTTCTAATCCCTATGTCACTTCTACAAGTACTCATTCCAATCATAATGGAAGTGTCGTCCCAAATCACATTCATCTTCCTGGAAATACTAGAGTAGTTCTAACATCTCACACACACCTCAATAGTCATCACGATTATCAACAAAATATAACTGGTGAAAATCTTGGACAAGTTGGCTGTGGACAGCCAAGCACTAGCAACGCCATGGTTAATGACTCATCCCCATCGTCCTCGTTCCATCAGCATCATCAGAGTTATCATTATCACCATCATCATTCATCAAACCACCACCACAGACACCATCGCAAAAGAAAAAGTCCAGTTCCGTAAGTAATTCACTATTTGTCAATTTCACCGATGTTTTTCAATACTCCCGAATGATGCATGACATAACAAATATGAATACAGATACATTTACATAAATCCTAATAAACCTCACCTGCCTGGTGCAGTTATGTTTTTCGCTGGGTGTGAAAATCGAGCCTCTGGCACTTTTTTCAAGATTGAATCAGTATGGAGAAAGCGGAGAGAGAAGTGAATAAAGAATAAAAGACGTGATGGGATAATTATTCTTGATTGATTGATGGATTGAATTTTATATTCTGCACCACCCTGATTCGCCGTCCTATAAAAATTGGACAAACTATATTAAATATTTATATGTTTTCGGTTCTTGTACTATATTTGAGCATAACCGTCGGGCCGATTTTGTATGTCATCTTCCTTCCCAATGCAAACACTGCACAGATATAAAGAGTGTATGTGCATAGGAAATTTGAGTGGGCTGCACTTTTGAACGAAAGTTCCTTTGAAGTTTGAATTGAAGTATAATAAAAATATTTAATTAAATTAAAGAACTTGACATTTCTTGAATTCATGGAAATCTACATTTCCGGAATTGTGAATCGATCAAAACTTGTCAAAAGGCCGAACTAAAATAAGTAGTAGACAGTTTTCCGTCTGAGTAAAAATGAAATCGTTGATCATTTTGCAGTTTTCTATTTTAACGCATTGACATCATATGAAAAAATTTAGACAGGCATTTTTGAATTTAATTTGAATTCATAAACCTTCTATTACTCAAAATTTCGTAATACTACATTATACTCATATGCATCACGAATTCACACTTCACACACACTTTGTGAAACAATAACTACATAGTTTAAATTCAATAAATCATGGAAACTTGCCATTTTTAGTCTCAACTTTCTTTCCATTCATAATAATTTACGGATGGCGCATGTTTTTATTAATACATTAAATTAAAGACTCTGATTTAAATCGTGACACGCTTCAAACTATTTATATACTCTGTGAATCAACGCCTTCTGCTCACGGCCATAATTTCAGAGTGAAAGTATACATAGAAGATTCTGTCTCTCGGTGTTTAAATTTTCCCAAAACTAGAATTTCTTTCAACATAATCCGCGTAGTGAAATGTTCTACTTATTTTCTAGTATGCTTTGCTTATAACACAAATCCAAGGACGTAGGTTAGTACGAGAAGGATTTTTAATGACGCGTTTTGTTTTAATTTTCATTAAAACTTTGTCAATTATTCAGTTATGCTATAATACTGCGCTCTATTCTTGTAATTTAAGCAGAGCATATATCAAATAACATGCGTATCAAATTCATATGCGATTTGACCACACAAGAGAGGTGTCTGACCATTTTTCCGACATCGAAATTTTAATACATAAATAATTAACCCATTCAGTCATTGGCAATTGTAAAATTTATATTTAAGTATATTTGATTTGTTTAATGAATTTATTACATGGAATCTTACTACACATTGTTTTGTCCAGAAATTATATTTTTCAATATTAGTTTATTTATTAGCAATCTCTACGAGCTACGAGAATTGCCTTTTAATTTTTCTTCATTACCTTAAATTAAATAGGGGAATATATTTGCTCTATAATTCTCTTCCTTCTCTCCATCCACTGTAAAATGTGAGTTCTAGTGAATTATTACATCTCCGTTTTAATTTGCAAATATGGAGGCAGGTCTGCTGAGCCAGAGAAATTAATATGGTTATAAACAATCCATGTTTTAATTTGGGATTTTAAAATGAATATGTAATGAAACCCTCATCTCGATCAGATCATCAAAACATTCTCAAGAAGACGAATTTATTGTTCTGTTATTTAGAATATAACTCATTCCATTTGTTGTTAACGATGATTCTAATGTACTTAATTGGGAAAGGTTTCGATTTCCCGAGACAACAAAACAAAGGATCCTATGTCATCCGCGCTTGTTAGCCCAGAACGCTATCTATATACGTATTCTAATTACTTGTATGATAATGATACCGAATGTCGTGACTATACATAATGAATGCCAAAGAAGAAAAACTGCATAACTAAACACGTTGAAACAATCCCATAACATAAAGACTTTCATGTTTGTGGTGCTGTTATGGCATAATATTTTAAGATACATATGTTTTATAGAATGATGGAGAGTGACCCTGATGATGACTCTGAAACGTGTAGCTCTCGGAGAACTACGACACCAACGGACGAAAGTTCAAAAAAGTGAGTTGCTCATCGTTTCATTTGGCAATGGTATAATAAATTCCTAGTAGTGGTGACATCAATTATGTGGTCACAGTAATTATTGAAGCTATGGCATTGATTTGTTTGATGGAATTGCTTGGTTGATGGATATCGGATTATGATAATATTAATTGGATTGAATTTATAGACAAAATCATAGCGAGATTGAAAAGAGGAGACGAGACAAGATGAACACTTACATCACTGAGCTTGCAGGCATGGTTCCGATGTGTACTGCAATGAGTCGAAAATTAGATAAGTTAACGGTTCTGCGGATGACTGTTCAACACATAAAGACATTGCGTGGGTCTCGCATCCATTCCTACACTGAAGGATACTACAAACCGCCCTGTCTTACTGACACGGAATTAAAACATCTCATCCTTCAGGTATATTCAAGTCTCGTTTCATATTCTATTAAATTCTCTTTTTGTAGATTACACAAGTTTATTGTTATTGAAAATTATTTGGTAGCATTTAGAAATTGATGATGCGTGAAAATTGACATTAATCTTTTCTGTTTCCTCCAAAATATCCAGGCCAAAAACTCCAAATGTTCAATTTCAAGCACGCTTAATTGTTATGTATAGAAATTGCGGATTTTTGTTTATGCACATCAACCTTTCCTATCAAGTTCACGAGACGTTATCAGCTTTCAAATTTGGTGAATTGATTAGCTCTATTAAAAATAAAGAGACGTAGGATGCAAAAGGGTTACATAATTGGTAACTTGATAACTATGACATACTTGCTGTTTTACTGGTTCAGTGTATTTAATGAGATGGATTTTATGCATGTGGTTCAAGAAAAAAACTCTACCCACACGGCTCATGATTAACTAACCTTCCCAAATTTCGGAAATAACTTTGCATATTTGATACAAACTGCAATAAATAATGGAATAACAGTTTGGGTATTTTATAATTTTGTTGCAATGATGTACTATTCCATGAACAAGATAGAATCAATCAGCGAAACGCGTCCTTTATTATGTATCCATTTCCAATCATTAAATTTGCTTATTTATTTATTCCTTTTGGTTAATATCAACCTCTGCTCACGAGAGCTCTTATTGTGTAGTGAAAGTTATATGTTAATTTAGTGACATCTGACATCATTATTAGGTTGTCAAATTACATGTCTGAAACCAGATAGACTTTGATAACTCACGTCACAAAATATTATTCATCAATCGGTATTTGTAGCTTGGGGGATTGTTTTACTGTTTTTAGGAATACAGTCACGACGTATGTGCGTCAGCAAGTATTGTTTGTCTAAACTCGAATTTCTGTTACTGTTAGAAATGTTTGACAGATGTCCAACAAGTCAATTAGATATCTAGAATTTCAAAAATCTGGAAACTTCTCTGATTAAGTTACACATTAACTCATTAAGAGTGATTTGGCAAACCATTCGACAAATAATAATGTTTTAAAATTTGTGTAAACGAAATAAATAATTATGCGATTAATTATTTTTTATAAAGTCTGCAGAAGGGTTTCTATTTGTTGTGGACTGTGATCGTGGACGTCTTCTCTATGTTTCTGAGTCAGTGTACCAAGTGCTGAACTACAATCAGTCAGATCTCCTTGGACAATCCTGGTTTGACATTTTGCATCCGAAAGATGTGGTCAAGGTGAAGGAACAGTTGTCTTGTTCAGATCTGGCACCAAGAGAAAGACTTATTGATGCCAAAAGTAAGAATTTTACTTAACTATAATATGCAAATTGATATAAGTATGTTGACCTTTTATTATCGAGTTTGGTAGTTAGCTTGTGGTTTAGTATTACTGTGCTTTGTGTAAATAGCAAAAAGAATACACATTCTAGCATTTTCTTGAGTGGGTTGAATCCACACGAGTCATTGATCACTTGTCTCTGCGTTTGATGGTTGTGGGTCGCCAATTTTGGAACTTTCTCCAAACAGACCTATGGTTTGGTATAGAGACAGTGAGGCTGGTTGAGATTGTCTCATATTACCCTCTGCACAAATCCTGTCAACCTTTTTCCTGTTTTCTTCACTAACATTACAAATACACGTGATTTTTGCTGATTACTTCTTTCTTTACTTCATTTCAATACTTGACGAGGGATGTATGTATCTGTAATGCTTAAATAAATTTCAGATAATAGATAGAACTGTATACGGTGTGTTTGTGTATGCCTTTCATTTGTATGCATTTATAGATACAGAATATTAGTAGGAATTAATTTGCATTGAAATTGAATCATTGAATCGAATCATATGCGTTCCAATTATTCGAAATATATACTTATCTTAAATTATTATTGAGACACAAAATAAGATTTCTAATAGTTGTTTTTTTTAAACAAAGCTATGTTGCCAGTGAAAGGGAATGTTCCTCAGAAAGCCAACCGTCTTGGTCCCGGTGCAAGGAGATCTTTCTTTTGTAGAATGAAATACAAAAACTTTCCCATGATTAAAGAGGAAGACGATTCTAATTGTGGGTGCCAACGGAGAATTAAATCTTCAAACTGTGGTCAGTCAAGCGGCAAAAAAAATAAATATACTTTGTGAAAACCTCCTGTTTTCCATTCCAGAACGGAAATTTTGCGTCATTCATTGTACTGGCTACCTTAAATCATGGACAAAGGTTGAAATGGAGGACACAACGACGGAGGCTGAGACTGATGACACATGCAATCTATCGTGCTTGGTTGCTGTGGGTCGTATACTTAAGCCAATTATTTCACCGTCTTTGAATTCTAAGTGTAAACTTGTTACTTTTACCTCGAGGCATGGGATTGATGGCAAGTTTGTCTTTGTCGATCAAAGGTGCGTTAATTAACATCTAAAAATTCGATTACTAAATGTTGGAATGGAATTTTTAAAATATATTACATTTATCTAATAATAGGACAACTGTACTAGTAGAATTTTTGCCTCAAGAACTACTAGGCACGTCAATGTACGAGTACTTTCATCATGAAGATATTTCATCACTCGCTGAAGTTCATAAAACCGTTTTAGTGTCAAGTGAGACAATTACGACTCCTTTGTACCGATTTCGAACAAAAAGTGGTAATTATGTGAGACTACAATCTTCGTGGAAAGCCTTTCAAAACCCGTGGACAAGAGACATAGAATATATTATTGCGAAAAATATCCTAGCTGGGTAAGTTAGTGTATGAATACGTGTAAGTAGTTTAATCAGTTGATCAATTCTTTTGTTTGATAATAATTAAACAATTTCTAGTAAGGAATTAGAGCATTCAATCTCAGATGAGGGGGCGGAGATGGAGGATTATCCCAACGATTATGACTTTTTCTCAGGCATGTACATATGCAGAACTCTGTATATCTTATAAATTGTACCTAGTTATCTTGCAAATGAGATTACTAAATATATTGAATCCTAGAGACATATAAACTTTAACTAACACATTTTTAATGCAACAGGAAACGCTACTGTTGAAGATGGAATTAAAAATGAGGAAATTCAAAGGCTAATAAATTCGGATGTGACTTCAGGAAAAATCGGAGAGAAGATTGCAAATGAGGTAGATTTGCAGTTTTATTGTTGAACGTTAAATTGTAACAGTTTATTTAATTTGTCAATAGAGGACAGAAATTTAATAATATTTATAAATGCATCTTTGAAATTACTAGTTTATACAATGAGAGAATTAAATACGAGGATATACAAGGATACTTTTGCATATTAAAATCAACAAGTCTGAAAATCATATGCAATGTTAATTTAGGCAGTGGAAAGTCAAAATGATCCATCATCCTGCAACAATCTTGTTCTGGATGCTTCAACCCGTTCTGACTTTGACCTCCAACTGACACCCATGTCCCACCAGACTCAATTTCATATTCTCCAGAGTGTCCCAATTTCCCAACATCCCTCTCCAATGTCGTCACAATGTCTAGGGGATGGTTCATCGAGTGGTGAAACAAGCGGTTACAGCTCTGGACCTTCAAACACTGAACGATTGCCCCATTCCCACCGAACAAGGGATCCAGTCATGGGATCCACAGTCGCAGTTCATAAAAGGGATGTATCAAATAATCAAGTGCTTACAAGATTGAACGGGAATGTAAATTCTATTCCAAATCTCGGAAACACGTCTAACATCATTGAAAGTGGTTGGTTTTAGTGCATTTGTCCTGAAGTTGACATTCACATGTAAGTATAAATGTATCCATTTTCAGGCAAGGAAATGACATGCATCACTGGAGAAGATGTCGTGTCGTCAGATCCTTCTACTCATACAGTTACGGAAAACGGGAATGATGACATGGCCGTAATTATGAGCTTATTGGACATGGATACAGTTGGGGAACCTGTTGATTTCTCTGTACTACCGTGGTCATTACCTTGATATTTATTATGTGATCTGATGTGACCTCTTTTCATATATTAATCAAATACAAAATGTAAGACGCCAGTACTCATGCATGGCAGCAAACCTTCATGTTAAAGCTTTGTGGAGATGGAGATAGATGTACGGATCTATGGATATCATGATAATATTAAAATGTCATGTACCAGAAGGTACTTATACTCCCAGTTTGTGGCGTGCTACAAACTGTCATTGATGTTGAAACTTATGCATATTGTGTGCATACATATACTAATAATAACAATAATGTGTAATATGTGATCTCATTATATATCTGAATATTACATATTTGATATCCCCTCTTGTCTTCAAGATATTTAAAGGGTGCTATAAGTAATATACTTTGAAAATTTAACAACAAAATGTACATTATATTATTGGTGCAAAGGTCGCCAATTGGTATTCCAAACATAGTGATGTATACTCAACAAATCTGGTTTGATCTTATCTAAAAATAATAATTATCAATAATGCAAGTTGAAGATAATGTGGTTGAATTTAGCCATTGAGTGTACCGTGTGTGATAAAAGTGATGCGATATGAATTTCTTCATAAAGTATTAAAATTGAATTTGCATAGTTAACAAATTTTTCTACGGCGTCGGTAGATAATTATTCCCTCACAAGTAGATTTTACAAGATTAAAGAACACAGTACAGGGGAAGGGAACATGGATATCAACGTTAGCGTCTTTGAACAATAACATGGAAATTCGAGTGATGCCACGCCATCACCGTAAGAATGTGTTTGGCGTCTTTATCAGTACCAATAAAAGGAAGCCTCATCCTCTCATTTTGTCATTTTCGATTTTGATTTGGAATGATTCACACATTTTTTGGCTCTGTCTACTTGTCGTATTTTAAATTCTGGTAATACATCATGGAAAAAGCAACGGAAAATATGCTGGAACGTGTCGCAATGAAGGAGCTGTTGGCGTCAATGAATCCGAAAGACGTTAGAATCGTGACCATGAGTATCAGTTTTTACTTGAAGTCAATGAATACATTGTTCATTCCGGCTGAAATTGGACTAACCGCATTCTCAATTCAAGATGGAATCATCGACAACTATTGGTCAATGATTGACCCATGTAAGAAATTCATTTTAATAAAAGCCTTTATAATTATTTGCATAAGTGATTTCTACGAGTTAAATCTGACAAATTTACTTTTAAGACTGTGTCCCACTTGGATTTGGGTTCAGTGTGAGGACAACGGCTGAGAAGATCAATATGCCGGTACCCCCATTCAGCAATTTATTTCAAAACTATCAAAGAACAATTTCAGGTCTGGAAGCATTCATTAAAAAGGTATACATTTATAGAAATTTATAATTGTTGTATGGTTGTAATTGTCGAACTCTATAAATGTGAATTTGGCTTTCATAGCACGAAAATCCGGATACGAAAACCACGATTGTGTTTTGCTTTAAAGACGATGTTAAAGCATTTAACGGAGGGCTGACTTGGCTCTATGATCAAATCGGTAATACTCACAAATACAATTTCTCTTTAATTTCAATTCAATTTAGATTTAATTGTTCTAATTTTTGAAGGGAAACAACACCAAATTACTTTAATGTCGATTGGGGACGTGGTTCAACAGTTGTCAAATTATGGTATTATGCTGCGATCTTTCAGAGAAGCAACCCCGTTTGGAATTTTGCTTGCTAAATATATGAACTACGACCGATTTTTCATTGTCATGGAGGAGCCTGCTAGGCAGGATACCAAGAAGGCCGAAGTCAAATCAAGAGGATCAATAACTTCATCTGGTTATGGCTCGAATGATGGTGACAGAGAAAGCAATGGTGTCGACAACGCAGTTCAGCAAGTTTCGAATTCATCATCCCTGGGATTGGAGCACAATTATAAAAGCAGACTGCTGCATCCTGCACGTGGTTTCCACAATGGGGAAGAAGTTGAGAAATATCTCAAAAGTCAGGAACTGTATTTCGATTCAGAATTGGCCTGTTTGCATCACATGAAAGTAAGGCTTCCACTTTTGTTTAAAAATTTCGAAACGTTTATTAATTAAGATGTGATGCTAATTAAATTCGTATAACTTTTACAGCCAGCCAATGATGCTATGAAGTCTTGCCCCTTGCATGTGACTAATCGCAATGCATATTGTATTTTAGCTTCGCTGATCAATCATTACGGAATAAGACCAAATCGAGGAGTCAATACCTACGACAAAACTTATCCACTTGGCGAGGAAGTTCGACGAATTAAATTTTTGAAAGAATGGGGATACTGCACATTCAGTTGCACACACTTTACATATGATGGCACACCTCCCCGTCAATTCAGCACACGACTGGCAGACGCAATATACTCCAGAAAAGGCCGACCGGCGTAATATGGCTGTATTTTACTAGAAGTTATTACTAGAAATTCATTTAATCTTGAGTTTTTTATTCCTCGTCGCGCGACTATATTTTATATTATGAACTTTGAGGAATTTTTATAATTTGATTGTTTCACGAACTTTATTATAAGATGTATTGATGATTTGTTGATCAGATGAATTATTTTGAATTGAACCGAAGTATAATAAATGTATGGTCTTGATTTAAAAATTGAAGTTTATTAATATGAAGCATTTGCATTATTTTGGCATCGGAGTGGATATACCACAAGTTTGTGCTTAATATAAATATCTTAATTTTGCATTTGTTTGTCCACTTTATTCAATTGTGAATTAAATTTTATTAGAATATATTTATTTCCAGAAAAAAATGAAGTAATTAAACGGTAGAAAATATAAACCTTTATCATAATCAGTCTATGATGAACTAGAAATTACGTAATACTTTCGTCCAACGAACCAATTCAGACAGTGTACAGAAACCGACCAATTAATTAGGTTTATTTGAGTCGTGGTATCTATATTTATGGCCTTCTGTGTTTATCCAAAGGATGTAATCCGCATGGAGCTCTCAGAAACTGCTCGTTGGATCTTATCCATTTGTTAGAAACTGTATAAACAGGACAATTGATTAACATACTTATATACTTAATGGCGTAGTAACAAATATGTTTTGATTAAAAGTATTAAAAAACGAACCCCACTTATCGCCGTAAAGAACTGCACATGCTCCATGCCGAGTATTTTCATCCCCAACTCCGGATGGCATCAGATTCCACCAGAAAGCAGCTGCACCTTTTATCGGTCTGAGCGTCACCCCTGCTCTGGGGAATACGGTCCCACCACCGGCTTCCACATTTGTCAACTGTGACAATATAAAAATCAAAACAGTTTTTAAATCTGTTTTAAGTTATACTTTAAGCCGCACTTACATAAATCATTAGAGTAGCTATACGATCTCCCACAAACCGCTCCCAGGCCGTGTAAATACTTTAAAACAAGCAAGTACTTAAGTAATCACATATTTCATGAACCAACCATTGTTCACAATCACACTTTAAATTTTTTAACTTACAATTGATGTTAATGAATGAATTAATTATACTCACCTTTTGTCAGGATTGTTCATTAAATGATCTGTATGTGGTACATATAGACCTCCCAAGCCATAATTGGCAATCTATCACAAAATATTGTCAACGTTCAAACACAATAATCACACGAATGCTTTGTGTTAGATCGAATTTTTATAGTATGTATACTTGATAATCTTCAGCTTCTTTGGGTTGAAATGCCTTTAGTCCACTAACAAGCTCAACTCTTCGTGTGATTTTTATCATGAGTTTGTCCTCCCAGTCCTTTATCCATGCACTGTATTTTACAAAATTATAAATAACAGGTCAAATTACGCTAGATTCATAAAGCGCCATAGTGGTATTTAAGATAATGAGCAATAATAACAGACAGGAGTTTTTTTATAACTGCATGAAGCGGAGATGAGAGAAGACAGGCAAAAGCAAGAAGCAAGCTACATAATTGCAAGATTTGTAAGACTTACGTTTTACTTGTTCGAACAGAACTTTTCACGAAAGTTCCATTTTTAGTCCTATGCAAGGATGTTTGCAACTATTAACAGAGACGAGAAGAAAATAATAGTAATAACAATGTGCGAACAGAAAGAAATTGTCAAAAAAGCCGTGAGTCGCAAAAGTAGTTCACGTCAAACTAGTAAATACAAACAACGACTAATTTTGAAATGACGAAAAACGGAAATACAGCAAATACATATTTATAAGGAGTACGCACACAACAATTAGGTATAAATTAAAGCAATGGTACAACTCAACTAAAAAGCATTGATATGATGGATTGATCTTTGGGATGATTTAAAAACATTTAATAACAAATCGTAAACTAACTTTTTGCTGATTCTCTTTTGACTAACAACGTCCAGATTTCCTTCTTTGTGATGTCTATGTCTAGATCTGTAAAGCTATAATTGTCCACGTCAGTGGTCATGCATTTAATTTCCATCACCACAAGTCATTTTTTATTTTGTCCTGAAAATTAAACTCTTCATAATTAATATAATTCTCACCTTTGGTTTTCCCAATTCCACCAATTCATCTGCTTGATTCTCTGTAATGAAGTTATGCACCAGCACAATGTATGGATCATGGGACTCTTCTTCAATCTGGAAAACATTACTTTATTATTTTAATTCCAAGAAAATATAATGTCATAATACAGGATAGATAACTTTTCGGAATGATGAATGTTTTCTTTATATAATTCACGTGTGTTCTAAAGTTAATATATTATTATGCCTATGACATATTATGACAATTGTGAAACCATAAATTATCTCGAGAGAAAGGCTTGAGCATTTGTTCAGTTGATTAAGTGCGATGAGATGCATCTTCGTGAGCAAGTTTCCACACTGCCCACGATGCATTTACTTACTTTATAGCAGGCATCATTAAATAATGAAGAAATATAATTTACTTAATAAAACGTGTTAACCAGTATTTTACAATCATATTGCGATCCGTTAACTTATGGCATTAGCTGCAACTCCATTTTGTGCAACCACTCATGATAAAAAAGAAAACTGCTATTGGGGAAATTTGTCCACCAATAGTATGACAATGTAATAATGCTCAATTTACACAGAATTTGTGACATTGAACAGGCGAGATGCTTACAATAAGATAGAAGCTAAAAAGAAAAAAGTCTTGATCTGAATAATGGAATAATTCTTAATTAATAAGGACTACATGAAACATACTAAAAATGTACACTTATTCTAATTCTATGTAATCAACCGACTTACTTTTAGTGGGGATATTATCAAATATGGAGATCCGTCACGCTTGATCCTACATTTTAGTTGGGCTTCCATCACTGCTGGCTAAAAAGGCAAACATTTACACTAGTTTAAATTATCACGTCATATATGCATTCAAATTATCTTTTTATCTAAATTATGTGCGACCTTTACCCGAAGCTTTTCTCCTCTGCACAGCCTAACATAATGTTCCGTTTCCTCTTCTTCAGTCTGTCGCTGGAAAAGTTTTGCTTGGAATTGGTCTGGCATATTTAGGTTGTATTTTGCACTTTTTGCAAGCATGGGATTTATTGGCACCGGATTCGTCTTCCAACTCATGCCCCGAGGACCTTGTCGCTCAAGAATGTCGTCATGCTGGTGATGAATATTTATATTAATCAGATTTCAATTCAATTTCCGGATAAGATAATATTCAAACAAACCGTGTCAATTGCGGATTGTAAGGATGGTGCAATTTCAGACAAGAGCATGGTTCCATTTAATTCAGTGGCTGCTACAACTTCAGCCACTTGAAGCCATTCAATTGCTCGGTGGTACAAACCTTGCGACTAATGTAATTTAATAAACATTAAATCTGCATTTTGTACTTAATGACGTTGTTATTTACAAAACTTACATAAGCGTGTTTTCCCAAAAACAGCATATCACGTGCGGTTAATCCTTCGGCTCCTTCGTATTCTATGCATTCGAAAAAGAAGCAAAACTATAATCCAATGACTCATGCATAATAATGCGAATACAAAATAAAATACATATTTCATTTATTGTGCAAATTTAACCAAATATAATCGCATGATGATCACAGATTTGATTCCTTGTAGCTCTATGTAGAATTGCATTGAAGGATTGAGATCAATTCAAACTAAATAAAATTCTCGATGAAGTGGACGGTTGATGCAATTTGTAATGCTGAAAGCGCATTCCAACCAAAATTGAAAGCGAATATAATTTTGAATTTGATAATGTGAAAACAATGATGCAACTTCAAAGAGGGAACTAGGACGTTTGTCTGTCATAACAAATTAAACGCACGAAAATTGTCAACATGGATTGACAGGTCAAAACCCAGTCAAGCACGCGCTATAGTGCAAAGCAGTAGTAGTATGTATCTCTGTATAATGCCATTATTGCCACACTCGTTGAATATTTGGGACGGGAAATACTACGATTTGTTTTGGTAGTTACTGCTAAGTGTATGATGATAACTGCATGATGCATCCAATTGTACAAATTGTCAGGTTTATTATACAACTATATAATACTACTAGTGGTAACACAAATCTTCCTTTCCGTCACAAATTACACGTGTTTGGAGGTTTTAGTTTGCATACTTACACACATCCCTATATTCTACCTTATACATGGTGATAAAACATTGCAAACTAAATGGCTGAGAATTTTCATTCGGAAGAAGGGTCATATATTATTATTGCAAAAGCATAATATTTCCCAGTAGTGCAAAAGTACACAGGTATCAGTGTATACTTGTATCATGTTACACTGAAAGCGGAATGTGATTTAATTATAGCATGAAGACAGAACATCTAATGTAACCAACATAACCATGTACGTAATTAAACGCATATTACTATCTAACTATCTGCTTCGTAATAAAAGCGGTAGTGTGTGCATAAACCGTACTGTAAAAATAACCCACAACTTTTTGATGTAATCTTTTTTGTAGAATAGGGTGATGATCTTATCGCACAATAGGATATTAGTATTACATTTCATCAAAATAATACCAAAAATGTTAAATTATACATATATTATTTAGCTTACTCATGACGTTTGAGTTGACTACGGTTTTTTGAAACGGGTTGACCACCCCATGCGCCAAAGAGGACATGTCAAGCCGGTAAGTGTCTTGAAGTCTGACCAACGCCTGGGCTGCACCATTGAGATCATCGCCTTGTGGGAAGTTGCTGCCCTCACGAAATGATCCGATCCAAGAATAAACTCCTGCACATTTGAAAATATAATTATTGTTATCACCATTATTACTTTTTTAAATGACACAAAATGTTGGCAGCAATAAGTAGCCCATTCTCATCTCCAGTTCAAACTTTTCATAATTTCCTGTCATGTCATCCAAAAATTAAGGTAAAATTTCAATTTAGTTCAATTTAGTACAAGTAAATTAGGCTGAGCCAAGAATAAAGTTGGTGTTCGTATACAGTTAAAATTGTTTCATGCATTTGCGTGGTGCCAACATATAATCATTTCTAAAGGAAGTATGCAATGCAAAATAATGGAAGCAGTTCCACATAATTTGAAACTTACTTTTCTTTTGCGCATATTATTCAAAGTTTTGTGCATAAAGTGAAACATGCATATGAAAAGAGTCAAATTTGAAAAACGGGTTTAAAATGTTGTAGAAGATGAGTTGAACTAACAACTTCCACATTATAAATCTATTATAAATTCAAACCAGCTAAATAGTAACAAACTAACTTGGAATGACAACTGACAACAGGCTCATTATAAACATTGAATATTCAGAACAGAAATTTTGTTTGCCTGATTCAGTCAGAGTTTCCATGTCTGAAATGAATGATAACTGCTATAATTAACCAACTTGTCTTATTTAACTCGGAATAGAATCTGCGAATCTGACTTTGTTTGCTGTGCCTGGGTGACTTCATTATCGCATTGAATGAATGAATACATGCACTGTGCACATTTATGGGGACACTAGCTTGGCGAACTCTCATCTTCCTTTTATCTCCCGTCTTAATTGTGACTCATCATTCAGTGTTTCTAAAATGTCTAAAAACTTTCTATTTTATTTTAGTTTAGACTCGTTAAATTAGATTAGATTAGTATCAGATTGCCAAAAATGCAATAAATGCAGTAAATGCACACCAAACAGAAATGTTTACTTACAAAAGTGTAACATATGAAAATCTCTCTCAATATTAAGTAGTATTTGTTGACTATAATACAAAGTAGTGCCAATTGAAGGATCCACATCAATCCTAATAAAGTTTATAACACTTCGGATTTTATCATGAGTTTGAAGTTTTTGAAGTGGATTTGCGGACCAACGCTACAGGCGGGATTGATACAAATAAGATATTTGAACCTCTGCGAATTATATGCTAATAGTTTCTAAAATGAAATTTTGGCGTAACAATATTTATCTTATGCTTTTAAGAGTGTATTCATATTGTTTCAAAATTGATGATGGTGAAGAAATGTTTTTATGAGCAAGGACAAAAGGGTGTGAATTTTAGTACCCTAATTTTCAAAAGAGCACTTATTTAGAAAATATCATTTTTTAATTTCATTCTACTGACCAAATCCAGAAGACAATTTTTGTACAAGTATTTATATATGTTGAAGTTGTTTTGATTCGGATTTTTGTTTTAATTTTAAGAAGAAAAGGTGTTGCCTATTAAATATCCGTAACAAAGAGACAACGAAATTTTAAGCATGATTTTTTTTCAATTTGCACATGTATGCATACATTCCATGCACATAAAAATAGGAATTAAAATTTTAAAAGGAAAATTTCTAATTTTAAAGCAACTACAAACATCACATGCAACTAAAGTGACAACTATAATGTCTCTACTTTGATCATATTACAGATCAGTAATATCATCCATGTGTATCAAAGCTTAACGACATAAGTTTCAAAAATTCAATAGTTTTGAAATTAGTTAGAATTGGGACTTTGTTTACTGAAGAATGCAATTTTTAAACAAACCTCTTCATAGCTTTTAAGTAAACTTTAGAGAATCAATTCAGCGACGATTTTCTTATGTTGACATTGACAACATGGCACACGTGTTCGTGACAAGCATGCATGATCTGTATAATGTGACAGCAGGTGCTGTAATATGGTGCAAATTATTATTCCTCTTATTAATACTTAACTAAGTACTTAAACTTACTATACATGCGCACCTTCTTGTTAATCTAACACATCGTATTTCCTTGTGTTTGTGCAAAGCAAGTCATTATAATTCAATTAAGGTCAATATTTGACAACAAATCGCCGTCTGGTGGTAGCCAAATGATTAATTTGACAGTAAGGCTAAACCGACGTTCATTTTTATTAGTATGCCGTGATAGTACGATTTACTAATGATAGTGAAATTTGAAATTTGCAAGTGAAGCACTTGGCCTGGATTCTCCCGCAGCTAAAAAAACTTTCATGAATAGATTATCAACCAGCCTGCAATACAATTATTGAAATCTTTTCATAACGATTATATGGTTAAACTCGTCTCAATCTCATCTCTACTTGAGACAAGTGACGTGACCACAACCACAAGGAAACAACAGACGGATAGCGTACGGTTGATGTAATTTATAAACAATTCTGTGAACTCTCTCCAACTTAGAAAACAAATATAGCAGCTATTACCATTCAAAATACGGACGTGTAAATTAATATTGGTAGGCAGCGATATACAGATACTCTTGTGTTTAGAATGATCCGAAAAGGATCCCTCTGTGCAGAAACCTTATTTGTAACTTCCTCTCTCTCTTAAAAAAATAATTGTTTAAATTATGTGTTAATAATCCCTGTTTCAGTAGAATTTCGAAATTTATTCTAGTCGCTTGTGGTTGTTGTGGTACATTATATTTTGTAACATAGGCTAACCGTACATTTTTGTATGTACGTTGGGTGCCAAAAGGCATTACTTGTCACTGATACATAATTTTTACAATTCGGGCTTGCATTTGTAAAATGAGAGGGCACAAATAATGAATGCGAGTACATTTTCATATGTATGTACAGCGAGACATATGAAATCTACAACCATTATTATTGAATAAAGATGAATCAATAACTAAAACACTAAAATTCTCAAATTCACTCAATCTCAAATCGTATCAGGAGAATTGAACACAAGAAGAGTGCAATTCAAGCAAGAATAGAAGAGTGTATAGGTATATAGCAACGACGCTAATAATAAAACATGATAGCATGAAGATGTAACTTAACATCATCTTTTGAGAGTGATAGGTGAAAAAAGTATCTATTTCCGTCATCAATTGGAAGTTTAACATTCATCTTCACCTCAAATCGTTCATGGTTTATCATTTACACAGATTCTTGTTGATGCAATTTGTATTTATTTTATTTTATTTTATTCTATTTTATCACCTATTTTGGAAAATTAGATATTCATAATACAAATCTTGACGAGTAGAAAGCGACCAAATTTGTACCATTGTTGTAATGCATTCGGTTACTCATTGTGAAACGAGAAATAAATATAAATCCAAAAGAATACTGATGAAAATTATTTCAATTGTTGAATAGTTTAATTTCTCAACGCCGTAAAGGCTAATGCATGCTGACAGGTGAATAATATTTAAGTGAAAATATGAGAATCAATATTATCAAACAAATTTTGAGCTTTATAGATCTAAAGATAGCGTGTAAAATTACCGGGAACACTTATAACACGTAGTAAACACTTTAATAAAAACTACAACAAATGTATGTATTCAACGAAATTAATTTGGATCATAGCATAAAGAAAAGTATGGCTTGTTTCGCGGTGTGATAACACTTTGAGAGGGTGCATGAATTAGTAAGAAGCAGTTAAGCACACATAATAAACCACAAGTAAGGATTATTTCACTTGTTTTAAAGAAGTTGCTTCAATAAACGAGATCAGTAGAATATTTAGTTGTGTTATTGATAACATCGTTTTTTGCCATGCTTGATAACTGAAGCATGCAGCTTCGATAGATGAGTGATATATGTACCATTATGCACTCATCTACTCTTCTTCAAATCAAACAAATCTGCTCTAAAAACACGCATTTTTATTAAAATTTAAAAAAATAGCACAATCCAATAAATAAACAGTGCGCTAATTTGTATTTGTATAATTCTGATAAGGTGATGTCCGTTGCTTACAATACTATAGTAAGATGCATTAAAATGAGGGCTTATTCAAAAAATGATTTTTCGGGTTACATATCAAGGTTTATCTAATAGATGGATGGATGAATTGTAAAGTTTCAGGAGAAATTAAAAATCAATGTTGAATGCAATTGAAATTTAATATGTGAAATGTTTTTTTTTCATATGTACCTATTGTTTAAATGCTGGGTAATTTCGCACTATGCGACAAATCATGCATCGACCGAAGCAGAGGACGATGAGAATACTACAAACAACACGTATGTATATGAAGACCAAATAAAAATCATACAAATTATTATACATTATAACGAGATTCATCACACTAACAAAACAATATATTTCTTGTCATAACTTGACACTTAATCATTTCTATACCGGATTTAATGACTCGTATAGTTGCATATTTTTATTCCAATCAATTTGTAATGAAGGTCGATTGTTTCACCTAACTCGTATGTATAATTATCCAAGAAGAACAACGTAGCCTCTAGACATCTGTTTGCTCTACTGAATTAAACTAACGGATCTTGCTGTTTAATCAGCATGATTTATTAAAGAAATGACGCCACGGATATTGCTTCGTTGGACCAGTTTCATATTAAACTCTAATCATTTTAATTATTTTAATTGCAATTAGAATTTTAAAATTGTTTCAAATTTCAAGACACTTTAGCTTAGTTTGATATGAGCCGGTAACTCCTTTCAGCAATTTTGATATTATAAGTAAGCTGACCAAGTTCTTCTTTATGCCGGAGACAACAACATTTTTGTGACATTGACACGATAAGGATATTAATTACGGAAATTACCTGCACTGTAATTAGACACGGCATGCAGAGCCAAATGAACATCTTCCCAGTCTGCGGTTAATCGTCTCACCAGCAGGTAAGCATCAACAGGGTGGGCTACAATCTCCTTGGTTGACTTTCGGTTTTCTAGAAGGCGTCTTTGATTGTTCACATAGCTGACAAAAAAAGGAAATAAATTATCGAGACCAGGAAATGCGTTACATTTTACATGGGAAAAATTAAGGAACTATAGCTTTATCAATTTTTTTATCTCTCAAGATCCCATTCAATTTAATCCCTATCTTCCCGTAATATTTGGAAATCAATTTCTATTTCATTTGCTGTAAGGACAATTTTATTGTGTGAGGTCCCATAATCAGATAAAGGATACGGACACGGGTGTGCGGCACACCCGCAGAAAATAGAACAATGCGGTCTTTGTATAATGCAGATATACATAGTAGTGTCAACTGCTGCAGTGACGTGATAATAATTTTTATATGACTGACTTGACTTGTGATTGAATGATGATACGATGACACATGAAATTGGCACAAGTTCTCCCTTTCCTCCAAATTGCGAGGCATCATACATACTTCTCAGGATGGATGAGATGACAATTGACAATTGATTTGTAGCACAATGAAATTAAGTGATGTCTATAAAAGAAGTGTTAGTCGAACGAATTATTGTTACAAGTCAAAATTTCGAATGTTTCACATTGTTTACTGGTACAGGAATTGAAAACATGAAAATTAAACATGAATGCGTGGATGCCATTACATCTAAACTTTTCAAATTCACATTGGCATGATGAATTGATGAAGAAACAAAGCAACTGATAACTTTCCAGATTTTCATTTTAACTTGCATATACATAATTTCAGATTTTACATCTTACGTTTTAATTAGAGCAGCCTTTTCAATAGTATATTCTGTAAAGGTGGTGAGGAGATCAAGAACTTGAAGTTCGTTGTACACAAGTTCCTCCAATTTTGATGTTGAAGAAAACACATCTTCCCGTGCATTTTGGAGCCCACTGGACTCTTTAATTCCATAAACACTGACAATAAAGTGTGATTGAATTGCACAGATTAATGCGAATTTTAGCAATCTCCTGGCACATGTATAATGTTTAGCAATATTTGCATTATTATTGCCCACTGAGATCCTTGACTCCTTTTTCTGCACATTATTGCATTTACGCTCGTGGTACACACATTCACTTTTTTCAACTTGCATGGAAAACATGTTATAAACAAATTGCAAATATATAAAAAAACAATTGTTGTCAGCTATCTTATTTTTACAACATTTTCCAAAATTTAGCAAAAGATAAATTCGCTAAAAATATGAAATTTCTTCATTTTTGGTTGGAATGCGAAGTTTTGCAAATTCTTGCTCCACGTTGGTAAACTAACTGATGAACGACATTACTCATCCTCTTACTTTAAGGAGAATTGCTTAAAACCTTCAGGTGCTATGAAGAAGAAGATTCAGTGTGTCTGTTGTAGCATTATAAAAATTGAGGCAAAGAGCGAATGCAAAGTTTGAGGTAGACCAACAATGTTATAACCTATTATAGTGAATTCTACTTACATGTACATGCATACGCCACAAGGGAGGAATATCAACCAACATTGCAAAATGCATATCAAATATGTTGCATACACATATTTAGTGTCTTTTCATTATACTAATATTAATGCAATTATTACATGATAGCAGTACAATATGTTAACTCTTAGGGTATCAACTTTACTTCATTTCGACGTACATAATATCATCCATACATGAAGATACTACATTTTTAGGTATAAATTATCACAGACATTAGTTTCATATATAAACATAATAATTTCAATTAGTTGACAAAATCATTATAAACTGCTTTGCACGTAACATTTAAAACGAGATTCATTATTTGTTGTTTAGGTTGAGAAATTTTGTATCGATTCAGACTCCACGCCACTGTTTGTAGGCTTCGACAAGCGATGCAAAAACAAAGAACGTCACGGACCCATTTACCATTCCGATCGGTCCACCTACATAGGTATAATAAAATATGAATGATTTGTAAAACTCCACAACTTGATCATTTTTATAATATTTTTACCTCGCAGTCCAAAAATTCCTCCACAAATCGAACCAGCAAGCCCACATTGAAGGATTGTCGCGGATTTTCGATTCTGAAAACAAATAAATGTAAATATTACGATTAAATTTTCACATTTTGAATAATTTATATACCCCTTGTAGCTGGCACACAATAGTAGGATAGAGCACAGATCCAATAAATACCCGCTTGAAAATTCGCCACCCAAGAGCAGAGCTTTGAATCATCATTTGAGCAACGGCATGAGCCTTCAAGGGTGCGGAAGGTGGCAATGGACTAATTGGGAGAGGAATTCGATTTGGGTCGAAATATCCAGAGAAAAATCCAATCATTGCTCCTCCTGTTATATTCATATACAATATAACGCTAATTTTCAATAATTTAAAAATTAATTAGCATTAGTATATATTAATTACCCAGCGAACCCACGGTCATGAACCGTTCCGGGTTGCAAAGGAAGCCCGGGGGTGGTCCAATAGTGGGCGTCATCCAGCCTGGGACTGCAGCTTCGTTCGACATGTACCTATAAACGATATCAACGAGGCAAATCTAGGAATTTTGATGTGCTCTAACCTGTTGCTGATAGCGGAGTGAGTGTTGACAAACTTGCATGCAGTTTGAGCAAAACCCATGTCAACCAAATTCCCGCCTGGTGACCATGTCGTCATGGAAATTAAAAATATATCAAATCGCCGAAATTTTATTGAGAAAAGTAACACATTGTAAACATCATGCATACCAGAGTGAGATAAGCTATTGTATTGATATTACACAATAGCCTCTTCTCCTGCTGATAGTGGTACTTGCTTTTATTGCTTCTGGAGTTGTGTGTGGAAAGTCAAGTACGGTAGCAACATTAATCAAAGCGAGTCAACAAGATCACTGCAAACAAAGATGCATTATGTTATGGAGTGCCAAACTCACAATAAGTATACTAATCTAAGGTGGTGAAAACTAGACAAAAATTAAAGATAGTCCAATCCAGGACAATTGAATTGAGTTTAATTTAAAATTCAATTTTTCGTCCCAAATGGTGTCAAAATTGTGAAATACCTATGTAATTATGGCGAAGAAAAACCTAACTGAGTAAAAGTTAAATCCTCTTAATTAATATTCTCTTCTTGTCAGTTCCATTTTATGAATTCAACTTGAAGAAAATGCTAAACTAAAAGTTACGAATAATTTCATAGCTATAATTCTTGAACATATTATAGGCATCTATCAATACATGAATTGCATCTTGGATATTGATTGTGGGTTTGGTATCCCATATTACGAGACAATTGTACATTGTACCCCTTTTGGATTATGTCAAGCTGATTACTCCAAGTTAGAGAAGAGATGAATTGTTTGTTATCCCTCAAACAGTTCGTAAGAAACAGCCGGCAGCAATTATCACAAAGCGAAGAGCAATCAATAGTTGATATCCTGGCCTGTTAATTCTGGTGACAAAACAACTCACCTTATCACAGACTGACTCATGTCCATCCGTCCAAAATGATCCAAATCGAATATTTTTCGAGACCTCCAGACATGTTTAAGCATTACATTATTATGAATCTGTAGCAGTTGGATTATTTGACATTTGGCACTTATTCGCCCGACAAAGAGTTTATATTGCAATATTGTTGAATGAAAACGACAATTGATGAGACCATTATCATACTAGCCACCCATACTTTTTTGGGATCACACTCATAATTAATTGCAAGCGATGATACATTTACGTCAATGCATTGTAGATGGTCAAAATTATTTATGTGCGTTAGGAATGAATGCTTGGGCAACGAGGGTGGTCAAAATAATGTGATTTGATAATTACAAACTCGGACATAGTTTAAATAGTTATTCATTAATACTCATTTTATTGTAAACAAAGCCAGTCGTCCTTCGTCGGTGGCACAAAGAAGAGTATGAAAATATAATATAATCACCGTCATGATGATACACAATAAGCGTCCGTCCAACATATGTAATTTGGACCATTTGGAAATGGAAATTGAAGAGAAAAGTGACACAGTCCACAGTTATCAGTCACTCATTGTACATATGAGGTTTGGGTATTACATCTTTAAGCTGTCATTAAAACAAAATGATCCATTATGGCTTTGTTGTTGAGATTATGGATAATTTGACAATTTGTCATATCAGGAGGAGAATTAAGAGAAGAAGGGACACAAGAAGAACATGCTTGACTGCCTCGTCTCGCTCGATCACCAGCCAAAAAGCAACCAGATGCTTCTCCAAATCAAAAATTGTGTCGTTCATTCATTGACTGGCGTATCGCATCATTATCGCTTCACATTAATAGAGCAATTTCACCCCATGTTTACATTACAAAATGTGAAGCTGAATCGAAATTTGGTGAGGAAACTCAACGCTGACAACCCTTTATGTCAAACTAGTGACAAAAATTGACTATCACAAAGTACATATGTATTGTGGGGGATTCCGTTAAACGAGGTGATTGCTGTTGTTCCTGGGACATTTTGAGTGCAAATGAGACCAATCTAAAACTTTTTTTATTAATACTAATTCTCTCTAAACAAGGTGTTAAACACCATACTTTACAAATCTACGATGTGTCATGATTACTTTATATCAACAAATTTCTACCAAATAAGTACCAACTAAAGCATAAGTAGGATTATCTAATCAATGGTATGCCTTCATTCTGGTGAGAATTGGGAATAGAATAATCTGATGCTGCTTTTTCAACCTTAATATTTGGACTAGTTCCAAGTTGATAAGGTTGAAATAACGTCTAAATGATTCGAATTTCTGTGTGGCTGAGTTAAAAATTTATGGCCGAAATTACAATTTCAATGCATACCATAATATCATATTAATGACATCAGAAACTCAAAAAGTATCAAACTTCTTTCATTTGATTGGGAAAATGATGCAATCTCAACTATTGATAATCTGATACTCACAATTTATTGGCATACACACATAATTACTACGTTATGACTTGATGCAGTGGTTGGCTAATAAATTTAAGTCCCAATAATGTATTTGGTTATAAATAGATTTATGTGGAAATTTCACATTAAGCATAAATAAAATTCTGAAATACAATGCATAAATTCCAGCTACATAAGTGTCGAGAATGGGTTCCGTTTACAACATTTGTCAAGTGGCACGCTCATTATCTTTAATTTGATGGACTAAAATGCAAACTTTTATTTAAATGATTATTAATTATAGCTATCCAAGGATTTACTGCCAAGAAAAACAATTAACAATAGGCCATATACACGATCACAGTAATTCAATCAGCTCAATTGAGCGGTGGTGGTGCATTCGTTATTATTAGTAAGCATACAATCTCTCTTTCTCACTACCTATATATCTGTAATTAAAAATGTGGAGCAATGTCCTCCAATTCAAGAGTCATGTATTTCATCGCAAAGCCTGAAATTGTCCATACCCGATTTTTCATCGGTTTTCTTGGAATTTTTGAATCAAAACACTTTGAGACCATACAAACGTCTGCAAGTCTGCACCGATATATATGATGTTACATAAAATGTGGATTGGCCGCTAAACAGCATCAGATATTTGTGATACCCTTAATGCGGGGACAATACTTATTAACAAATACAATAAGAAGATTGTTGGTGACTCGCCACCGGGTTAGTTTATTAGATACATATTCCAAATCTTGTGTTAATCCAACCCAACCAAACCACGAAGTACATAAGTACAATAATAATAATAGGGCTGGAGAATGGACGATGGACAATGAATGGACACAGTAACTAACTAAAGGCAATAGCGATATGTCTCACTCAGTCACTCTCTCGTGATACTCGCGTTGAGCATCATAGTACTTATCTTCATCAAGTCGCCAAGTATTGTAATTGCAGCAGTAGTGCCATCAACACTTGTCCAAGACCAAGTATTTATATCATTTTGTTGTAATGCATCATAACTTGTTCACAAATAAACCACAGCTTAAATCCATTTAAGCCAAAACTGATACAAATGAACATAATATATAATGCAATTCGGTGAAGTTTGAAGAGTTGTAGTAGTATAGCATCAACGAACACAAGCAAGCAAACATTAACATTGGTGAAAAACCAGAAGCACGTCCAATCTTATCATGGACTAGCCGTCAAATAACATAATTCAATAATCCAATTCATATTAAATTACAAAGCTCTGCCCAACTAATATGTTGTCTCCTTCAGATTAATAAATAATTCTGTGGGATAACTACACTGTTTAGAATCACTCCTTCTAATAAAACTGTGGATAACAATAATAAGTTGTCTTAAGTTTATAGTTATACTCATTAGCAATTCGACCCTCCTAAACATAATTGACGGAAGGTGATACCAATAAGTCATAAATGTAAGACAATTCAGGCAATTGTATGAGTATGATGGTGGTGGTGGTGTGTGTTTGATTGTATAATTCTTGACTTTCTTAGCCCAATCAATTGAGCTTTCTTCTTGTTGAAAGTGGAGTGTACTAGTTTCGGCAGCAATAGACTTATTAAAATGGAGGGGAAAAGTGAAACAGAGAAATCTTCAAGATTTCGAATTGTAGACTTGTTGCAATGCAAAGAAGAGCACGATATGCCGATGGAGTTAACGTGTAAAACGCAAGTTTCTCCTGCTGTATCAAGTCACGAAAATTTGTCAACAGCTAATGTAAGACACGTTCGTGAATCTAATTCACCACCCAAGATTGTTTCAAAACCACAAAATCGTCCACAGTTATCATCATGTCCCCAAGTCCCATCTTGTTCATCTCCAGAGAGCCCTGAGCCTTATGGAAAAGGGATGAATGTGACCCCACCAGTTTATCCAGTTCTACATTTGCACCATCCAGCATACCCTTTTCATGCACATCATCATTTTCCTCACTTGGGATCAACTTTCCCAAGAATGTTTGGTATTGGAATGGAATCACCAATGATGGGAAATATTCCATTGACTTTTGAGACCGGAGGAGCAGGATCGGTTGGTCAGTTGCACCGCAATCATGGACATCATCATCATCCCTCATCCATTCTGACCTCATCGCCCATAACATCTCCAACTGTGACCAATCCATTTCTTCACACTCATGGGATCCATGTTAGGCCCAATCATCTTTCTCCAGAGTTTTCTTTATGGCAAGGGAATGAAACTTCAGGTGCATCAGGTAGCCCCAATGGTGGTTCCAGTTTGATATCTTCTTATCCTGACCCAAGACTGTATGAATATGCTTATCCAGCCTCTACGCTACTATCCAGAATTGCATGTAAGATGTTATTATTCATTTTCATAATAGTTTATTTTTTATATTCTCATGATTTCCCTCTATGTATTATATATTATGGATTAATCGGGATTTTGAACTATTGAAATCTCGGTAATGATATGGAAGACTATTTTATCGACACGTCATTTCAATTGCATTGAAATGGTGTAATCAATCTTATTTATATACACATGTAAAATTTGGGTTGACATCATTAAACAGTTAGTTGACAAATAGTCGTAATCATCAAACAGCAACCTACCGACATTTCGATAATAATGATGTTTGATATTTGTTGTCTCGGGAGCTTTATTTACAAATAATGCCGAAAAAGTGTCCCTTTGTTTCTCAGAGAAAAACAAACAAATATTTTTCAGTGCAAAATGCATTCATTGATAATGCGTTTAATTTTAACAAGATTCCATGAAATAAAAATGTTCCAATTCAAAATTTATGTGGATTTGCCTTGCTAATAAAAAAAGTAGAACAGATAAAAGTAAGGCTCATTGGTGTAAGAGCTTAATTGAACAGGTAGTCAATTAGCACAATGCAAGGAAATTGTTATTTGAACAAGATCCGAAAATAAGCCATACTTAATTCGATTACATTTAATGATTATGACTCCAACGTACAATGTAGATCATCATCATGACGCATTTATTCACAAAATAAGCAAATAGCATATAAATCCAGGATCATCATAGCTATAAAGTATATAGTCAGTCTGTATCCTACATCATCTAGTTTAAACAATATGGTCAAAAATGGAAGTGTGGGATCATTTATTTAGTTTTAACATTAAAGTTATATAAAATGTTTAATAAGGGCTTAACATGCCCACTAACTAGAGGTGTAAATTTAATGCAATCAATTACATACAATTGGCACATGATTATCATTACAGTGTCATATCATAAACCCTGACTATCATAAATCGTGGTTGGGCTCTGACGTTAAATACTTAATCCCTTTTTGGGATAAAATTAGAATAATCAGCAACAATCAAACTGATAATAAAGTAATTTGAAAATTAATACAAGACATCCAAATTCTGGAATTTTAATTGAGATACTGCAAAAGGCCAAACAATTATCCTCCTCAATATTCTCATAATTTTAAAATTATACGAGTAAACTAAATGGACAAAACTCTGCGGATAACAATAACTGACGGCTTTTGAAGAGTCTGTATAATTGCAAAATAATCCACAATGTTCAATTGACAGATATCCAATTAACATGAAGTTAAACAAATCGATTGACGCATGTAAATGTCGCCCACTTATCTCAGATCATGCTACAAATTGTTTGATTAATGTTTATGACACGTAGTTCACCAAATCAATCAACATCTAACCTAACAATAAATAAATAATCTAATTGTTAATGGTTGAATGAATGCAAGCTGCATAATGTGTCATTAATCTCTGTATGTATATGATTTTCCGTTTACAATGCTATTCTTGGCTATTAGGTGTTAGTATTGCCAAGTTTCATTGTAGCATTCCATCCCTACTTGAAATTCTATAACTGCAAATTTAACATTGGGATTGTCCATTTCCTGCGATAAGTCATTTATCGGGATAATTTAGTCTTGTCGTAATTATTTGATCAAGTAGAAAATGTATCATTAATCTTTAATCCCAGTCAGAACATGCATAATATAAATATGCTGGAACTTCCATGTCAACTTTTGGGTTTTGCCGTAAACATATTATTATGATAACCGTTCAATGAAGCTAGTGCATTATGCATATACATACATACATTATATACTGATTACCGTTAAGCATTATCTCCTTGCTAACGAGAACAGTTGGAATTGTTCAGATTAATTGTTCACAGCGTCCAATAAAATCCAATAAAGAAGGGAAGGGATGATTGAAGTTTGAATAAAGCTGACTCGGGGTCATTTCTGTACATACGTAAACGTGATCAACTAATCCATCACTGGACAAATACATTGCGGAGAAATCAATCCCGTCAATGGATCTGCACCGAGATATACACTTATTTATTTATATTCCTGTGCTCATCATACATTGCTTGAATTATCTCAATGATAGCAAATTAGCTCTCATACAGAATTTATTTGGCATCATTTGTCACAAAATTCACATTTTCTACGGATTAAGCTGTCGTTGTGTTCGTGATTGATTGGAAGTGATGCTTTTGTTTTTGTACCGACTTATGCCGTTCTATATTTATTTTTCCAGGATTACACGATCGTCATCTCTTATATTGGACAAACATTGTTTGGTGCCAGAATGAATTATCCTTGTTGGATTTGTTGCATAATACGTGTTAGAATTATCAAGAGATGACCTATTTCAGTGGATAATCTGTATTCCTTCATAAATATGACCTTAAAATTTTCGTTGCATTTTTGTCAACTAATTACAGGTATTATAATTCATAAGGTGGAAATTTTTAAAATTTGCCGTGAATTCAGAAATTTTATTTGGATTATTGTGGTGGTATTTGTTTGGTCCAATCGTTGAATTCTATTAAAATAAACTTTTCAGATTAATTAATTATATTCTAAAAGTTTGCGTGGTTAAATTAGATTTTCCACTGGATGGTTAATTACATAGATGATATTTATTTATTTAGCATCATTTTATAAGGAAGCCCTTATTAATAAGATTTTGAATGGTAAATAATTATAAACAAAACACTAATTATAGATTATGCATGGAAGCTTGGGTATTTATTATGACAATTGCAAATAAAAGATCCACCTTTTCCATTTTGCCTTATCTGGCAATCATACCTCAATAAATTCCGCTCAAATTATTTTTTGATTACTTCGTAGGTGGGATGGACTACATGGGCGGACGTGGACTTCATCCTTTGCTGCATGGAGAAAGCAAGCGGAAAGGAGGACAAATCCGATTCTCAAATTCTCAGACGTCTCAATTGGAGAAAGCATTTGTGGAACACAAGTATCAAAATGCTCATGAACGGAGAAAGCTAGCACATTCTCTTGGACTGACGGATCGCCAAGTCAAAACATGGTTCCAAAATCGGAGGGCAAAGTGGAGAAAAATCGGGCATAAGGGAGATGACCAGTCGTCAGAGAAAAAGGTGGGTGATGATGGTGATGATTCCTTCATTGTTGTGGAAAGTTTCAAAATGAACCGTGGCAAGGAAAATACAATTCTTGTTGTGGTTCCAGAGCCATCATCATCATCCAAGTGGTTACAGTGACAACCTGAGATTGGCGTTGCTGGATCGTTCCTCTTCATCATCATCCAACAGCACAGAGAAATCTCTCATAAGACATGAATGAATATAGAAGAATTGTGTAGTCAACTTTACTCTCTTACATTTTTCTGAAGTAAAAATTGGGCTACGGAATCTTTAAAAAATTGATTGATTAAAGCTGTGATCTCTGTTAAATTATACACATTTACATTATAGTATGATTTCAATATGTAGCTTACTTAGGTATTGTATGAATTTCACATTTTTAATTTGTGGTTCTGGTTCGTGAGTTAATATGAAATGCAACTTGTCATATTAGAAAGGTAATATGGACTACAACCATTTTCTGACTGGAATAAAATTTCTTTCTTTATGTTTGTAAATTGTGAAAGGTGTGTGGTTCAGTTCAATACTAATAATTTTCCTGGAGGAAGAAAAGCCATTTATTGAATGCAACAGATACAACAATACATTTTAAAATTATAACTAAAGATTTCATACCAATATTTATTGACTTAAACTTTTGACGTCAAGTTCAAAGGTAACATCATTTTTAGTGTTCTGCTATTCTAAAGTGTAGAATAGTACTACAATCCATGTCACTGAACACTAGCACTATTCACTAAAATTAAACAAGTCATTGTTACTATTTATGAAGGCATTTAGGTTAGATCAATAACTGTCTAACAGTCGAATGAGCTCGTATTAAGCTTAGAAAATCCTCAATATCCAAATTTCATAATCAACATTGTAGTTGGAGCGGCACCATTCGCCATATCTTATTTCTTACATTTTAATAAAATTAATTCCTCAGTCGGCACAATCTAATTTGCAAATAGAATATCATAACAATTCTTAAAACTTAAATGTTAACAGCAGATATTTAAAAAAAAATCTTCACGAATACACAAAGCCTTGAATTGGAACGATTGCATTGACACTGAAATAGGATGTTTCAGCAAATATTCTTCAGTGTATTATTATACGGCACACAATGTGTTATAACAATGGTAAGTCGCATGTACATGGGAAGTTAGGATTTTATTAGGCGTTATAAATATACTTGATAAAAAACTGAAGAAAACTTTGGCTGCTACATTTGTTGTCTATGTTTTTCATAGGATAAGTTGCATAAAGTACATTCAAGTCTTTCAGAAGCTATTAAATTCAGAATTTTTAATAATCTTAAAAGGCCTAAAACTGCGAATTGTAAGCAAATGGGAACTGGATATAAAACACTCGAATACACATCATCAGGAATTATAATTTCAGTGGATGTAGCGTTAGTATTATCATATAGTCGCATAATAATTTTCTGTAGCTTTCTGTAAAAGTCTATACTAATCATAATAGTAATCATAGCTGCTGGAAAGAGTTGCTATAATTTTAAATTCTCTGGTTATGTAAGGTAAGGCTGCCGTGTGAGACAACACCGTTCAAAACAAAAGCTGTCGGTTGTTTAACTCCTAGTTTCACTTCTGGTAAAGCTTTCTTAAATAAAGGAACTTACACTGGACATGCAATAACATGAATTACACCATGTACTAGTCGATTATAAATTAGGCAGCTTATTTAAACAAAGGTCACTTAAATTTTCATACAAATTAAACCTACTCAAAATCGCACCACAGTTCACATTTGGTAACTCCTATATACCATATTTAAAAAGTAATCAGTGAGTGAGCCGATAAAAGAGTCGCAAACAGGTTAAACACTGCCAAATTACAGATTAAATTATACACTTGTTTTAAAAGATAAATAAAAATAGGAGGACTATATATGTAACCAACGAAAGGAATGGCTGCCGCTCAACCCAGTTTCCTGAAGTATATTTTACATATCGATAGTAAAGCTTCAAGTTAAAACTCAAACAAGGATTTTAGCACAATATCATTTTACAAATTGGGCTCAGCCATGATAAAACAAACAATTTGGATATTCCATACCAATACTTCATAATACATAAAACTAGAATTTGATTAATGCAAGTTTTCAATTTAGACCAGCTCTCACAATTTTATCTAACCTCATTTTTTCAAGTAAACTCAACTAGGAAAAAACATACGTCGCTTAAAACATTCTAATACGTCTTTTCATATCGTTCCGCTTCCACTGAGATTGCCGGTAGAATTCCATCCTGCTCATATGGAAGATAGCTTCGAATTCTGCATCGGACAAATGGCGCTGAAATAGAGTAGAAGTATATAAATAAAGCAGTTCAATTAATATAACGACCATTGGAGGTTTATAGTGCATACCTCCAAATTGTTCCTGTCCACATCTGCCGGCAGTCGATAATTAGTGGTCATTAGAAGATGATAAGGATACACTTTGAGTGGCTCTGTAGGGACCTGTGGAGTCATATTAGGAAGCGACCGTCGTAAATGTGGACTAGCAGAAGGGTATCGAAATCCACCGGTGTAAGTTGTCGAGCTTCTTATATCAGCTCCCTACACAAAATTTTGATTTTACTGCAAGCATTCAAAAAAGTTTTCATGCATGATAAATGTGAATATCATTTACCAAAGCACGTCTATCCGCTTCCGTAATGGAACCCGTTGAAACTAGAGAAACATTATTTTAATATTAGAAAAATGTACCAACATACAATCCAACAACCGTGAAGGGCAATATGTGACGTCGTGACGAAGTGAACAGTAATAATTACGACATAAATTGGCAGAGGGAACATTGATAAGGAGACATTGCTTACTATCTGATCGTGCACTGCTGAATTCAGTGCTATGTGTTTTCTCGCCCATCACTCCAAAAGGGTACTCAGCCTACGTAAACGTAATAAATGCATTACACTATTGCATACGCACTAATAACAGCACATTTAAATTCCATCTGACATCATTACAACAATCACATCCAACTCATAATTTCACATTTACGTTCTTATTTAAAATGAATATTAAAAGAAAATGACAAATGTTGTTTTGAAGTTGATAAAAATTGATAAATTGATTCGGAAATGCCAGAGAAATATGTCTTACAGCGAGACCAGCACTCGAACCCACTCCAACGCTGCTGAAAGTATGCGACCTTGGGGCCAATGTATACCCCGGTTTTGGAGCTTGTCGCAAAGAGCTTACCACTATTTTTTTAGAAAATACATATTGTATATAAAATTTTATGGAAATGAAAAACTTTTTTTTCATTTAAGAAAAAGATTACAAGTGGTCAAATCATAAGTTCACAACAACCACAAACTGGAAAGCCATGCCAAAACTTAATTTAGTTTGTATAAATTAATAATACATAACAAAATTCTAATAAAAGCTCGGTTTATCACAGATGTTTATGTTTGAGTTAAAAAACACGACATAATAATATCTACTATTCAATCCAAAATTCAAACTCATAAAGCGCAAAGTAAAAAACGACATGAATGTGATTATTATTCAATCCATTATTCAAAAAAATAAAATAAAACAAGCAACAACTTATTACCATTCCTGCAGGACCACCGTTTCTACCGGCAGCTGGAAGTGTTGCAGATTTCAAACCATATCCTGGCTTTGGTACTGTGCGCAGGGATGATACCACTAGTTAGAGACATTTAACATTCAACATGCATGCAAACTCAAATGTCCCAAATAATTAAATACTCGTGTCTAAATAATGTTTTAAAAAAAATAAATAATGGTCGTTGCATAAAACCAAATAACCACAGATTTCATTGCAGGTCAAAAAGCTTTGGTTTAATAATGGCCATGCTTTTATTGCAGTCAAAATCAACGTGCAAAGATTTACCATGCATGGCATATAGGAAAATTCAGTTACAACACCCCAATTAAAAAAAACTGGAGCGTCTACTGCAGGGATAGTTAGAATTGGAGTTAATTTCCCAAGCATTAACCCTCACCATTATACGGCGCCGGAATGGTGCCCACAGACCGTCCCACAGAGGAACGATAGCTTGACCCTCGGTCAATTTCATCCTCTTCCCACGGTCGGGGATGGTCCAAATTCCTTGATGGCGCTGCTTGCAAACATGCATAAGTGTAAAGGGATGTTACCCAAAAGCCCAACAAGCGTAGTTATCGAGTAAGATTTACAATTGGTCACCAAATATGTTAAGTTATGTCATCTGTACATATGCTTATCAACTGACACATACACCAAACTTACATGCATTATGAGGTGATTCGTATCTCAAACGAAATGCTGGTTCTTTGTTGGCTGTAAATATAAATAGTTTAGTTTCATAATCATTATTATAAACATTCATGAAAATCGTTTTCTTACCTGAAGGAGTTCTTGACGCGTTTCGGGGGTCAAGATGGTTCATTTTCCATGCTCGAATCTTTTCACGTTCTTTAACATTTTGAAGAAACACTTTTCCAATTCCAGTTGCAATTTTGCTGAGCTCTACTTCTTCCTTCTGTACAGAGTAGGAAACAAATAATATAAAACTGAAACAGTTTATAAAGCAATAGCTGTAGCTATATACGTGCCTTTAGCTTCGGATCGTCTTCCGCCTTAAAAATCGTGTCAGTTTCATCCTCATCTTCAGATGCCGATACACCTTTCCATGAATCAGACCAGCGTTTTCTCCTCTCTTCAATTACATAAATGAAGTCATTTACCATTTCAAAATTGTTTTAAAGGTTTGTGATGTGCAACACATACCAGGATCAGTATAAGGATAAGGAGGAGCAGGAAAGTCATCCCTTTCAATTTTTGCCTGTTCTTCTGGTCTGGGTGGCTTCGCTGCAGGATAATGCGCTAAAAGATATAAATGTAGATTAAATAAATGTTTTTTTGGTAATCAACATACTTGTAGGTATAACTGCAAATCAAATGAACCTAATTCGATGGGCTCTTCATTGTTCATATGTGGTGACCGTGGTCTGGGTGTCTCACTAACGAGATGTTCCACCATTGCTTTCATACCACTCCGTGAATGTGTCTTAGGAATTTGAATCTTAGACCTGGAACTGGTGCCTGGGGACAACAAATTTCGACACTTGTTGATCCTGAACAATTATGTTGAGTTGAATGATATATTTTGGATATAATACCAGTACTAGGTGGTCGATGGAAATGTGGCGAGCTTGGTGGTTTATCATATGGGTCAATCGGTTTTTTTAAGTATCCATGAGTCGGTTCGGCCGTCAAGTAGCTGTAGGTATATATCTAAATAGAAGGACAAAGAAGGTTGATGTGAGGTTAATTCGAGTGGAGGAGAAGTCTGTAGCGAAAATGGAATGGAAAAGAACGTTTAAGTTACCCGAGTGATGTCTTCAGGGTACGGTGACTTGTATTCTCGAAGGATAAGCCCAGGACTGCTTGTCCGGTAGCCTGAGTACTATTATTGTAAACAAATAAGTTAAAATAAGATTCTTTGCTTTACACTCCTATCTACCAGCAAAAAATAATGATACAAAATTGAAAGTGTAGTCCAAATAACTCAGTAGAAATTTACATTGGTTAAATAAATCAACAAAAAACAAACCTTGCGATTCAAGCTGTTAAACGGGCTGTGCAACGAGCCAGTCAGACTTGGGGTTCTTGAACGCAAAGAAAACTACAACCAAAAATCAAAGGCGACAAAAAAATTAAAAAATAAGTCAGTAATAAGTTACAATAACATAAATTTCAAACAAAATTGACTATAAAAAGTGGTTAAGTTTGAAAATGAATGAATGATGGTGGTTACACATAGACATTATTATGTTATTAATTAACACTAAAAATGAGGCTAAGAAATAGCATTATCAAACTACTTAATATGGACAAATAGAAATAAAACACACTTGTGTTTCTGATACTGAACAGCTGTGGTCAAGTTTTGAATCAGGTCGGTCCTCAATTGGGTGACCATTCTCAATGCCATTCAAAATTGTTCCGTTTTCATTAGGCCCCTGGAAAAGAAAGGTTATTAATATTCATATGTCTTAATACTAAAAACACAACAAGACAAATTATTTATACCGGTCCACATCGTGGATGCCAAATGGCAGTTCCTTGCAAGTACATTTCTTCCCCATCACCGAAGGGATCTCCACATTTAGTGCAGCGTGCACAAGTCGGGTGAAAGTGATGATTCTCACCGGCCTATAACACAAGAAGCAATCATAATTTGTAATTATGCCTTTAATGATATTTCAAATATAGAAATAAGGGACTTACCTGCAAAACTTTTCCAGAGATGTATCGATTGCAATAGGCACAACGAACGCCAAAACTTTTCTGGTAGTCTTTCTCACAATACGGAATACCATCCCTGTATAGTTATTAAATGTTAATAAATTATAACAATTTCCGTTGTGATCCAATAAACCGTGTACTCACTTTCCCATGTATTCACCATGCAGTACGATATCACACGCTTTGCATTTGAAACCTTCAAAACACCAAAAACATTAATTAACTCCACAAATAAAAAGGGATGAAACAAAAGTGAAAGCAAACAAACTTACACCAAATGTGCCATTGCTTATCCAACGCAACCAGAGCTTGTGCATCTCGTAATTCCTTTCCGCAACCGGCACAGGCTGAATAGATTAATTCAATAATTTCAATTCTACAATTTTTTACACTAATGTAATAATTTTGCTATTAATCATACGAGCATTGTCATGAAACACTGGTGACGTTGCTCCTGAAGTGGAACTTCCACCACCTCCAGCAGGAACATTGACACATCGCTGGCATAAAATTTCTCTCCCTGCTACAGTGACCCTAGAAAATAAGCACATCATATTTAGCATTGTTTTTAAAGGAAATTTGAAACTTATTTAAACTCAGACTTGATATAACTTACTTTGCCCCTGTCGGGAAGGGTTTCCTGCACCTGGCACAAGTGAAGCACGCTTGATGGTAAGTGTTTCCTAGAGCCGTGACCACTTCGCCTTCCACGTAGCGACCACAAGCTCCACATTGAGTTCCCCAACGCTGTTGGTAGTCTGAGGTACAGTAGTATTCGCCTTCATGGAGGAAGAAGCCTCCTTGGGCCAATGAACTGGCACACACTGAATAAAACAAGAGGGCATTATTTAAGAGATGTATAATAATATAGCGTCAAAAAAACAAACAAAATTTGCTATCAACATACCCTTGCACTTGAAACACGCGATATGGAAATACTTGTCCTGTACTCGTAGAACCTCTCCGGAACATTTCTTTTTACAAGCTTGACACGTAGTTTTACCTACAGAAAAGAGAATAGAAATATTTTTCATATTATTGGCATGAAGGTGAGTAAAGGGTGCGGTTGTTGTAGAAGAGGCAAATTCAAGAGGTTTATATGACGATGGACTTGCGTAAATAACTGTTCCGAATTATAGGTAATACAATAAAAGTGCTCGAATGACGCTCGTAAACCGGCAACTATAATGAAGACACAAAAAGCTTTAAATCCTAAACGAGGACCTAAAACTAATCAATTAAACATGTCTCAAATTGTCATGTTACTCAAACGCAGTTAAATTGTTGAAAGCATTTAATGCTTCTTCGTCCAAACACGATTCGCATGTGCAATTTTTCACTACCTAGGTGGTTAACTACCCCAAGTTTTTGAGTGACAGTTCTATGAGTTACTCAAATGATTCTAGTCAACATGTCAAAAAATATTCTCACTGATTATATGGTCAAGTTTAAATTCACCACACAATCATTCAAAACAGTGCTACTTTCGGAAAACGCTACAAGTCCAGTAGCACTACCAACGCGAATAAATTCGGCTTCCTCGTAGCAGTAGAAACATACCAAATGTGAATCTGTTCCTTTTGAAGGGAAGTGTCTCTTCGCCCGCAACTATCCGTCCATTTCGGATAACAACTTTAATGTCGTGCTCCTTTGGGTTCAGTTCATACGCGCTTAATTGACTGGGACTCAATGCTGGACTATTGGAATTTTCATGAAGGAAATTGCGATGTCCATTCGTCCCATTTGTAGACGTGGAAGCATTACCGTTTTGGTGGACTCCTCGGGTGGTGGTACCATTGCGCTGTTGTGGGGCCATTGTTGTGACTCTTGATGTGGTATGTTTAGGATGCATACTAGCTCAAAGTCACTTCTAACACAGGGGACCACAGTATTATGCAACACAGTCTTCGGGACGTTTTACTCATGATTAGTTTTAACATTTGCCCAAACTGTTCTTGCAACAATAATTTTAAGTGTTTGCTTTCACATTTTATTGCTGACTGAAATTAGATGGAGCAGGAACAAAACAGTTTCTTGTTTCTCTGTAAAATGCAGGAAAGATAAGTTCATCAAGCCTAAATTTACGTCCCATTTCCACTGGGAATGAGAACAGAAGGAAAGGGTCGATAAATAAAGAAGACAAATCACAGTTGAAAAACTTGTGTGGTGTGTCAAAGCTAAGTGCATTCATTTCTTTGGGAAAAGCAGTAATACTTTGCCAGAAGAGCATCTGTCTGTCTGAGTTGTCTGTTCAGATTGAGAGCTAACCACACCCGACTGAATAAGCCCCAAGAACTGCATCATGAGGAGAGTTATTCCAGTAGGAGGTACTATATTTCTCCGCTTCGTCGACTTACAAGTTGTCAGTGGGATGGACTTGGACTAGATTACATACTCATCTGTTCCTTGTCAAAATCGTTCATGTTAAAGCTTAACAACAATATGCAAGCCCAATTCCCATCATCCTATTCAAACAACATCTTCTAGTTCCTAGCGAATAACTTTTGGCAAATTAAGGCAAACATACAAAGATAGTTTGACTGGAAGGAAGGAAGGTTGACATGAATAAATGAACAAGTGGAACTGAACACGAAACAACGTCAAGTTACGTCACTTTCATTACAGACTTTCATAATTATGCATCCCACTACCATATTACCACACCCAAACAGTAAATTACACAATACGTCTTTCTATAATTTGACAGTAAATATAATAATTTAAATGTTTCCTGTTCTTTAGTTGTGATGGATGTTCACAATCTTTTTACTGCTAAATAAATAAAGGACAATTCATGCAGACGAGACGCACAGGGTCAATTAATTTCATGCTATACGATTTTAGATCTGGATTGCAATTTATATGAATTAGTGACATAAACTACATTATGTAGTCTACATAATGTAGTAGTTTCTTGAGAATGAAGGGAAATCAGGACAGTGTCATTCAAAGTGCCATATGTCGTATGAATAATTATTACTTTGAAGCTTCTCCTCTCTATCGTAGTATGAAGTAGTAGTGCTATGTAGCTCCTCGGTGTTGACGATGAAAGAACCCGATATCCGGTGGAAGGTAAATATTGAGCACGTTGAACCAAAACAGTGGCAGTCATATAGACATCTTGTATATTCAATTTGGTGGAAGCAAGACGAAAACCATAACCATTTAGCCGTCAACAAGAACAACAACTGAAACTGATCTTTTCTCCAACTAACTCGTGCTCAGCTCTCCGCGTCACCAAAAACCAAGTTGCTTCAACAGGAAGGAAGGAAGTAAGGAAGATATAGAGAAAAGGGAAGAAAGAGGAAATCCTGGGATGCAGATGTTGGACAATTTTCACTCTGTTTAATGATAAGTTTGACACTTAAGGTCGTGGCTGCCATATCGGCTAACATAACCAACGAAAAAAGTAAACTGGAAGCCTTATTGCATTTCTATCCACATTGTTGTATTTCTCTCTTAATTGTGTGCATAGAAGAGTTAAAGGTAACATGGGCGGAGGTTGAGATAAGAGAGGGCATATCTCAACCTCCGCCGTAGTACAGATGCTTACCAGAAGTAAGTAAGCATCTGTACGAAGTCCTGCTCAAAATAGTGACGTGTGTTCAATATATTGTCAGAATGAAGGACGCAAAATTGTTACATAACATTTACCATAGATTACAATGTGATGATCAGCATCGTCAACAAAAGTATTTAATTTTAATTTTCAAATTTAACGAATGAGTTTATAGATCATAAAATTACTGACAATTGACAAACATAGTAAACAATCCAGTCCTTAAAGTTGATTAAACGAAATAAATATGTCATTGAATGAAACGTTTCACTTTTCCTTCATGAGTTGAATTGCTAAGTTGACTTTATGAAAGGTATTTCGATGAAAATTAATGGAGCGGAAATACTGCATTGAAATATTCAATTTAAATTCCTGGAATATATTCATTATCACGCTTGTACTTATTGTGTTACTCGTGACATTTCAAGGCACCATGCGAGTCCTCGTAAAAAAGTATAACTCAACCATGTTTAGTTTTCTATTGTGAACAAATTATTCCGGACACACGCAAAAATTTTGGAACTGAAGTGCGTAAAAATTTGCAACTTGAATACACATCGTTGATTGAAGTGTTTTATTTTCATTTTACTTTGCCAAGGTTATTTCTGTATGCAAATGGGTGTGTTATCATCACCGCACCTGTAAATGATCATGTGTTCTATTTCTAAATATTATAAGTTCCATGTTATTACTAGTCTGCACGAGTATGAGGACTAATTCAGCACCACCATTAATCAAAGCAGAAAGCATTGTCCTTTATTAGTACAGACAGCCTATTTACAATTATTAGTATTTAATGAAACATCAATGTTTATAATTTCCCCAATTAACGAATTCCACCTTTTGTTGTAATGGTCTCATTACTTTTTTTTATACATAAAGTATACTTTATTCAATTTCTTTTGTGGAAACACAGCGTAACAAAATAGAAAGAGGTGGAGGCATTTTAAATCGTAATTAGTACCGGAAATTAATAAAGCAGTGCTTGCTAGTCATCATAATAATGAGAGTAGCGAAGTTATCCCTAACAAGTTACTGCAATATGTGTGATGCTGAGAAAATATTGAATTCAATAATGATTGTTGTTCACAAGAAAACTGAACCGTGACAAAACGGGCATAGGAAAGAGTGAAACACATGGAAAAGGTCACAACTCCAAATGCTTATGATACCAGAACTTCTGATTTTAGTACCAGAATGAATAATTCTGGCACAATAGACGGACATAGCGTTCTCATCAAAGTGATGAACCCCTTAATAATCAAATTTCGAAAAAGCCGAACTTTTGAAGTCCAACGCTTCTTGCAAAACTACCAGTCACCAGTCTAATCCAATTGTACAGCATCCATCTATGCATGAAATTAGTGAAATAATAATGGACCTTGTTTGGCCAGTAATCAAATTATTCTCGCTAGAGCAAATGAACCCATAACCACAATTTAAAAAAAAACTATTGAAATTTAATGTAGTGCAAATCAACAACTACATCTAATTTCCAACTCTAACATTGATAGGTACGTGAGCAAATAACAATGATTTTACCAAAGATGCAGTAGAAAAATTCTTAAATGTGCTTTGTTATTAAGTTTAAGGTGATGATTCACAAGCACCGATGTTAATAAATTTCATAGCCGCACTTCTTCTACAAAACCATCGGGTTTTTGAAGACCAACAACCAACATTAACAATAATAATTACAATAGCGACAACTAACAATAAGTGAGAATAATATGCTTCGCTTCGAATTTTATTACCCAAAACATAACCAACCAACAGCAATAACGCAAATCATTGTAAATTGCAAATTGTACTCTATAAGTTACGGTAATTCCTGTATTTGAGACCGATTTGCCTCCGCATATAATAGTTAATAACTAGCCAAGGATTTGGAAAGAAGTAGAAAAATAGGCGAGAAATAAATACTAACTAGAAAGTGGTTACCATTTGGTCGGTTGTTCAATTTGCCATGTTGTTGTAAATAACACCACCAATTTTGTAGTAGGAAGAATTAAACTGTAAATTATGATTTTACGAAGAGGAGAGCATTACACTAAAAACTCATTACTTTCGGTTCGCAGCAACGTGTTTATAAAGGAGTAAGTCCATTCGTAGTGTGCTGTGGAGCGGAAACATTTTTGTGGAATTTAATACTCTTTCTTGATGATGATATGTATATTCAATCCTTTTGTTGTCTTTCATGTTCTTATTATCCATCCACATGATGATGGTATATGCCTTTCCTCACAAATTAGCAAAGTACAACTAATATAATAATAAGACGACGATGCGCGATGTGATGCGCTTCATAACTAACGACAAGATAACTAACTACGACAGGAGGAGGAATGTCAGTGTGGACCTATTATATCATCACTCAACTCACTCAATGCGTAGGAGTAGAAGAAAAGTGCATCGACACCAGTTATGTATGTAGCTAACAATAAGCATGCATTAATAGTATCGCTACAGGAGGAAGTAATAATGAAATGAGACATATCAATAATAGGGGTTTACCAACTGGTCACTTATAATCACAGTGAGGACTTATAAGTCGTTTTCACTTTTAAGTGACGATGCTTATAAGTGACCAAGAAATAAGTCTCCTGGACTGCTTATTTTGGAAAATAGACACTGATTTCGACTAAATCTGTCCGCGCTGTTCAAATTTTGGTATCATTCAATTCCTCATAGATATGAGCAGTCAAATAATTTTAACACATTTTTAAGTGGTGCATTCAAGCAGTTGTCACTTATCAGTGATTTTACAGAAATGACTTATCAGTGGTGGGAAAATCAATTTTAGACCTTTGTAAAACCCTAATATCATTTTTTTAATACATCATAATTTGTAATTAATTCCAAATATACGAATACATGACAGCGTCTTTAAAGAACTAGATTGAATGTGATCTCTACAATAAGGTACTTTTATTATACACAGATAATCATTATATACATAGTACAGATGTTTGAAGCAGAATGAGAGTGTGGGAGAATTTAGAAGAATGTAAAACATTCTGTCCTAGATGAAAGAGAGTTTGAAAGTTGTAAAAGCAGAACACCACACAAGGAGAGGATAAAATAAGTTAAGTATAATAAGCCAACCAACAGAGTAAAAACCACACACATGAAAAAATCCCAAACAAACTTGCACAAATATGACACATACATACATTGCTTGACGAAACTGAATCACATTTTCAGAAAATTGTACCAAAGTCATTCATAAAGCATAAATTCTGAATACTGCATGTCTGGCTGTGATAGATAGATTCAGACCTGTTTGTTGACTGTGATTTAAAATCACTTATAGAAAGCAAAAAAATGATCAACTGACGTTATTTCACACTGGTTGTTAAATTCCATAGTACACACACTGATTTGATTATAACATTCCTTCATCGATGCCTACAAATGTATAGTGTTGAAATATTCCACCAAAATTTAGCCGGGTTATTTCTGGGTGTAATATCTGTACGTAGTGAACAGTTATTGTTTTAAGTATGGCTTGTCAGGGGGAGATGACAGGACACTAAATGACTTGGTGATGACATGTCGAAGATATTTCAGAGATTACATTAACTCTTCTACATTATACATACACCGAACACAACACACACAAACACGCACAGTTTCCTATTTCTCGTGCATTCTTCTTTCCTTCTAAGAGATATTAACGCCGAGAACAAGTTTAGTCACAATCACGATAGTTACTTTTTGTCCAGTTATAAATCTGCAAATGCATTTTGTACATCCAACCAGGACAAGATTCAAAACTAAAATTAAACTCACTTCCGGTATCCTTAAGTAGGATGAAAAATTGTTTTTAGCTTCAAATTGAAATGAATGAAATCACAACAGCTTCACTTTACCTCTTTCTCCGGCAGTGTCAACACCACCACTAAACCTAACAACAATGCATCCACTGCAGTTAAGTATAACGAAGAATCTAACCACCAATTTTCATCATAGACTGCACGTTTGTAAAATTGTGAATTGCACTTGTAAACTAACCACGCAATTGGGCATAGTTCTCATGAGCTTGTCTGTATTCAAATTTTGCACAATGAAGAGGATGAATCCAATGACCATTTTAGACACCTTAACACATAAATATAGTAGTAACAGCAAAATCCGCAGGCCGTTTACTAAAACATGTTGTTTTCATGCACATCCATCCAGAGACCAAATAATAATAATAATGCTTTGTTTATGCATTCATTCCTAAATTTTCAACCCGGCTACAGGTTCATGTCCTGCAGGTACTGTGAAGCAAAATACAGAAGATTATTCAGCTAGCGGTGCGTGGTATCATCAAGATTGTTGTATACTATTTGCGTGCACAGATGAAGTATTATTAAAAATTAAACCACGACGACGAATGACGACGACGATGCTGCCTGGGATGGCATATTTCACGTCTAGTACAAACTAATGATGAACAGTATCATCACTATCACTGCAGGAGCCAACAATAACAATAACTATATATGTACCACCATAATATTGCTTGCTCACCATGTCAAATCCCCAGCTATCAGACAACCTTTCATGGTTAAATTAAAATTAAAAATTGCACAAATTCATTCCCGTTCAAAACCCCATCCATATTTCCTCCATTTTAAAGGAGGTCTGTATTCTTGGTCGAAATAAGAATGGAGTAGTGGAGTGTGTAGTAATTAGCTACACATTACATTACACAGATAATTGATAGCAAACGAGTCGTTTTTTTTCAATTTCAACAACTTTCGTCTTGGTAAGGTCAAAACAAGATTAATTGTCATTAAATGTAAATTGCAGGATTTGAGGTGGCTGCATTTGAGGGGGAATTTATTTTATGAAAAGAATTGAATATCTGTCTCACACATTTCATTCACCAAGACCAAGACCAAGACTCATTAACTACCACATCTGTACATTCGCTATTCATGTAATGAAGAGACAAACTTAATGAAATGCATGCAATCATTTACTTTATACTTAATACACTCGAGAAATTTGCAAATCATTCCAGATGACAGACAATATATATTCCAAAGTCTTTTTAAATTGCATCGTAATCTTTCCAAACTTCTATTCAAGAGTACACCACGTTACATTTCCCTTGTAGAATAATTCATGATTGGTGGTTTCAATCTCTTTCTCGTCCTTCAATATGGGCTTAATTTAAAACGATGTAATTTCAATTAGACAAAAAGATGTAACCAAGATTCTAATATTTTTACATTGGGTATTGATTGTATTACTAAAGAAAGCCCTAAAAAATTATATTTAGTAGTGAAAGAAAACGGTTTCTCTCAATTTCTGGGATGCATCACTCATTCCATTCCATGCAAGAGCGTGTACGTCCACTTCCATTATCCATTTTCATCCATTACGTAATGTTGGTGTGGGTGGGTGGCACTGACAAGCAAATAGGATTCTATTTTGCTCTTCAGGCTGAGTGACATTTCCATACTTTACAATACTAATGTAGCCAGCCATGCGCTATATACTCTACCATTTAATGTGCTCTTGATGATACAAGGCCACTGCTAAACTGACTAACTCCGGTGGAATTGAATAACATTCTCATCATCTCCATGAAAATGAATGCACTTTAATTCAATGCTCAGAGAGAGAGAGTTCCCAAATCCACAAAAGCATACATTTGCATAGCAATATTACTATAGCAATATAGCAGAGCTGTTCTAATTAATTAGATTTCTAATTAATTGACGAATTAATTAGCAGTTTTGAACTAATTGCTAATTACTA